>CM077001.1:22568678-22870237 GCA_039090855.1 Macrothele yani | reverse complement strand
AGGATTATCAATTTAAAGGTGGTAAGTACTCTTTATGCTTTCAATCATTAGTTCTGTGAGTTCAACAATTCTCTTTCGTTTGTTAAATCAGTCATTTGAGATCAATGCGCGAAACTTTTAGAATTTCTAACAATATGATTATGAGACTGAATACCTCATATGTGCGGCTATCAGTAGACGAAAAGAACGGATAATTTTTTCTGATTATAGTGAAGGTACTACCACGGAAAAAAGAAAAAGGTAAGCAGTTAGCAAATGCAAAGTAACTAAATTGTCAAGCTACTGAAGTAGATAGAGTAAACTGAGTAATGGCGTCGTACATTGGCAATAATGTAAGCATTGCAAAGCTGGATAATTACAATTATCAGACATGGAAATTCAAAATGCAAATGCTACTCATTAAAGATAACTTGTGGAAGGTAGTTACAGAACCGATTCCTACTGAAAAAAGTTAGGCGTGGATCAAACAAGATTCACGGGCACGAGCCACAATAATACTCTGTATCAGTGACGACCAAATTATTTATGTGTTAGATAAACAAGCGAGACGTGGAACGCTTTAAAGGCAGTATATGAAAGAGGAAGTTTAAGTAATAAACTACACTTGCTTAGAAAACTGTATAGTTTGCGTTATCATGACTATGACATTACAATGCAAGAACACATATATATAATGATGGAAATAGTTCAAAAATTGCGGAGCAGCGGATGGCTTAGTGGTTAGTGTTTCAGGCCATCGATGCTGGGTCCCCAGGTTCAAGCCTGGGCTGATCTTTCAGATATGGCGTGATTTACTAATCGCTGAATATCCGCCGTGCATCGGACGAGCACGTAAAGTGACGGCCCCCAGGCTGGACCCACCTGAAATTCTCTCACTCCTCTATGTGCAATATCGTACTTGTACGGTGGCGCCATCTACTGTACTCTAATCTCACTACAAACTGTTCTGTCAAAAGTCGCTAGACTTGCTCTCATTCCTTCCGTTTCTGTGTCCTGCCCAAAAGGCGATCTCGCTGTAGGTGGGTGGGGACCTAAACTCTACTACCTGTTAACGGGAAGTCCTACAAGAAAATGACACTGACCCCCCCCACCCCTCAAAAAATTGCGCACACAAGTTGAAAAAACCCAAACATCCACTTAGGAGCAATTTTACTTAATAGTTTGCCAAATTTTTAAGAGAACTTGTTAATTGTTGCAATTTGAACCCAGAGATCACTAACGTCTCAATTCTACAGTGGCCGAATCCTCATTCCCTGTAATGCACATGCCCGAGACTTAGAAATTTTCTCCCCAATTGTTGGTGTCGCACTCTTTTCCCAGAAGTGGATAGTCGATATACGCCCCAGATTAAGGTGCACGTTGAACATTATGCTTCAATGCTGTGTTAATACAAAGTGTGACGTCACCATGAAGGCGACAAATAAACAATGCATCATCCGTTCCGCATGATTCCAGATCTTCAACGGTTTGCGCAAGAGTATTGAAATCGCTCCCATTTTGCCAGAACTTCTTCATTTTTTAAAGAAAATTCCAGATAATTTTGGACGTCTCTGCTGACCTAAAATGCGGTCATATTCGTTAACGATGGTAATGAGGCTAATGGATGGCAGTTCTACCATCTGGCTAGCATAAAGTCCTGATCTGCATTTAACGCAAACAGGCCGAGGCCTGAAGCGGATTTTTTCTTTCCAGCACAGCAAAATCGGTCATACAACAACTTCTTGTTTTCGCTAATGACAGAGAGATTTGTTAACCATTCGGCCACAATGTGTGTATGTAGTGTTCAACAGATTTGGCGCAAAATTGTTATCACAAATGCAACACGTCATATCTGATACTACAGTATTTTGCTCTTCACAATGATGGTTCCGGAAATGAGCATTAAGATGTTTTGCAGCACGTCGCCGTTTTTTCACAATGGTGGATTTGTTAAGGTGCAAGGACGATCGCTTCCGAGGACTCACCTTTGATTCAGGATGACGAACGGTTATTTACGTAAGTCTATCCTAACTGTATTTCTGTAAAAACGTTTCTTCGCCAAACGAGCATGAATATACCTTTCCTCTCGTTAGATGTCATGCCTTCTACTACTTGATGATGGGAATTTTTCATACGCTCATAAAAATTATGTTTGTGAGAAAACGATTTCTCGCACCCTGAACATCTGTAGTTACCTTATTTTTTTTTTTTTTTTTTTTTTTTTTGAAGACGATGAATCAGTGCTTTTTGGTGTGGAAGAATATTCCTCATATGTCGATACAAATTAAACGACTTCATGAATATTTTCTTACAAAACGCTCAAGAAAAACAATCTTGTTTCTTTAATTTATACCTCATGTCCGACACTTACAAAAGGTCGACGCATGAGGGACTATTAAAGAATTCTATAGGATATTATTAATATTTCTTACCTAACATTTTCATTCACACAAGCTTTCATATATGCCTCTATTAAAACGAGTGGAAAATTAATAATACTAGGTAGAATAGAAGTTCAGATTCTTTAAAAAGGTGGATCTCATTATGACGCGAATAACGTAATACTTCAAAATAAGAGCAGGCAACCAACTGATAGGGTGGGAGCCAAACGAGAGCTTCTGCTCAAATTAGCAGAAGAGATTTTAATTTGAACGCCCTCCTAATAAGCACTCTATAAAAATTTTCGCCCGAGGCCTTTCCAATGATAAAAAAACGGCAAAAAAGGAGAAACCAAAAAAAACTCTTTTTTTTATAGATAGAAATGTAAGAAAAACATTAGTACAGGAATTTCAAAAGTTTTTGGATTTGTTCAACGCATCAAAAGATCCTGTTACACATTTGTTCTGTTAAAAGAAATATTTTTTTTATGCTGAATTTTAAATTGTGTCATTGGCATAAATATAGTGATAAATATTTTAGGCTGTTTAGTAAATTATTGAAATTTTAGCGATGTAGCTTCAAATGAATTAAATAATATATTTACGTGCTTAAATGAAATTACTGTTAGAAAGTCACAATGCTTAACGAATAAATGTATTTATATTTTCAGCTCTAATTTTTCAAGTCCGAAATAGTTATTCTATGTCCTTATCGAATACTTTCCAGATCCTTCCAGCATACCATATGCTAAAGAGATTTCCATTTATTAAAGGTTTTTTGAGGTCCTGTATTTTCTATGTTTCGAATTCTAAAAATCTTCTAACAATCACATTTAATGTTGCTAATTTAATCTGCTCAGAATTTTTTTGGATTTCTATTCAAAAGATGAAAACATTTCATATTTTTCAGGTATAGATTATATTTTGTAATTGCAATAATATGATGTTTAACAATCTTTATTCTATCATACAAGGTGCATCACGAATAACACCACCCATCGCCTCCACCTTAGATTAGGGACAGTGCACAGGTGACATGAGATATTGAGGTCTACAAGTAATTTGTTAATTCTCGGGCATGCGCATTACAGGGAATTTGAGGATTCAGCCACGTGCGATTAATCTGGAGCCGTATCGTCAACTGTCCACTCCTAGGCAAAGAGTGCCAGACCAATAGATGGGGAGAAAATTTCTAAGTCTCGGGCATGCGCATTACAGGGAATGAGGATTCAGGGCCGCTGTAGAGATTGAGACGCTAGTCCCAGACGATCTAAATTTTGAACTCATAACAATAAAGTACTTGAGGAGTTCATCATACGGATGAGAGGAATTCCAGGCACAACTATTCCAAATGCAAGTACAACAGTGTTAATAAACTAGTTTTGGAGGTAAAAACTGCAACATAAAACCAAGTAAGTTTGTACATACTATAAAAAAAGGAATCATACCAAAAATGAATGTTACATTTTAAAAGGGAAAGAGGTATGAATAAAGCTAAACACAGAGAAAATATTTTTCACAAAGGTCAATCCATATCTAACCAATCCTCACAAGTTAGTGAAGACAGCAACAATAAAACCGGAAGAAAAAGGAAAATTGAAATAAAAAGGGAAAATAAAATTTGTTCACTAGAAACAAAGTCATTACATAACGAAAACTCTGAAAATTAGACAATCGATAGTGGAGCCAATAGTACACATGTCTAACAATATAGCATTGTTTAAAGAGATTACTAATGATAAATCACAATTGATCACTACAGTTTTGATGGCACTCAAATAAAGTCAGAGGGAATTGGAAATATTTTCCTGTTGTAAAGGTTGAAAAAGATACAATTAGAAAATTAGAGATAAGGGATGTATTGTATGTTCCTAAATTGGAAACGGATTTATTGTCAGTTGTGAAAGATTACAGGAAAAGAATATGAAGTATCATTTAAAGATAGAGACACAGTGCATAATAAAATGTGGAGAAATTATTGTAGCAATAGGTATAGTAGACAACTCAAACAATTTAGTAGTAGAATTCCAGGGTAAACAGATAAAGTGCTAAAAACTTAAGTAAGGTATAGAAGATTAGGATTTAGAGAGATATACAGATTCATAAAGCAAATGGATTAGCTAGAGGCATTGTTTTATCAATTAATGTAAAAAGGAAGAGAACTGTGAGATATGCAGAAGTAAAGGGTAAGCTTACACAAAATCCATTCTCAAAATAATAAGAAAACTTACAAAACAAAGGGAACATTAGAATTGGTACATAGCAGTGCTCCAATGAGTAAAGCTACAGTCCAAGTGGAAACAAATATTTCATTACTTTTAATATATGACTATTCTAGATACACATACACTTATTTGCTAAGAAATAAAGATTTTTGAAGCAGTGATAAAATTCCGAGGAATATGTAGCCTCAGTTCAAAATAAATTTGATAAGAAACCCAAAAGTAAAGTAAGAGCAAATAATGGGAGGGAGTATTGCAGGAGCCAAATTTGAAAGTGATTTCATCAGAACAGGAATAGATGCATAAAACCACTATCCCATATTCACCTCGCTAATAAAATGGCATTGCGGAACGCAAAAATAGAAGCTTAATAGAAATGACAAAGCTATGCCAGTCTAAATGCTGAAATAGATGATAACATGTAAGGTGAAGCTGTATACACTGCTACATATATACAGAACATAGTTTTACAAAAGCAACAAAGAAGTCACCTCTTTGAAATGGGGAAAGCGATACACTCCATATTTGAAGGTCACAGTAAAGGTATTTGGGTCAAAGTCCTATGTATACATACCAAAACAAAAAAGGAGAAAACTGGGAAATAGAGCTCAAGAAGGAATTCTGAATAGGCTATGATGAAAGATCTCGAGGATATAGAGTTCTCATTCCAGAAAACAAATTAGCTGGTATAGATTAAAACAGTAAAATTTCATGAAAGAAAAAGTGTAGAAATGGATTTTGTAGACAAAATGAGAAAAAATTGAAGGTAATCATAGAAATTCTAATTAAAAATAGAATAAATTCATCAGGAAGTATAGTTAATGGACGAACAAAAAGATGACATCTGAAAAACAACTCAAAAACGGATCACCTAGAAAAAATACAGGTCAACCACCAGAATAGACTTGCCTACATAGGAAAGACTCTGTATAGAAAAGATCCAGCTAAATTTGGAAGAGATTAAAGAAATGGAAAATCATCAGAAAAGGATAACATGGCTTAATTCAGCAACAATAATATGAAGAAATTAAGGAGCAATGAGAAAGAACGATAACATGGACTTTGGTAGATTTACTTCTGAAGGAAAAAGACCAATCAAGAACAAATGGATATTTAAAAGAAAATATAATGCTAGTGGTAATATAGAACAACGTATATGGCAAGATTAGTTGCAAAGGGATACACTCAACAACCAGGAATAGATTTTGAAGATACATTTTCACCAGTAGTTAAATATACCAGATTAAGAACTCTTTTGACAGTTGCAGCAAATAAGAAGCTAAAAGTTCATCATTTGGACATAAAGACAACGTTTCTTCATATAAAATTGAAAGCAAAGACGCATATATGGTTCAACCAGAAGGATTTGAAGAATCAGGTAAAGAAAACCAAGTGTGTAAACTGAAAATGAGTATCTATGGTTTAACACATAAAGTGCAAGAAATTGGAATAAAACAATTATAAAATTTTTATGCAACATAGTTTTTATTCAGAGTACAGCAGATCCATGCTTACTATCATTGAAGAATAAGGATAAACAAAAAACGTTTTTGGCTACTTATGTAGACGACATATTGAATAGCATCAAACAGCCAAGAAGAAATTGCAAGGATTACAAAACCGCTGAAAAACCAGTAAGAAATAAAGGACGAAAAGTTACATATTATCTTGGTATAGCAAGTAGAAAGAGAAGAAGATGAAAGTTTCCTTCTCTGTAACCAAGGAAACAAGATCATAGAAATTACTTCAGAATCATGATACTGAACCTAACAAAGAAAGTAAAATGCACCAATAAGCAAACTAGCTATGGAAAGAAGCATACATTAGAACCACATATACATTAACGAAAATGGACGTTATAGAGAAATAGTGGGAGCGATCATGTACCTCTCGAAAACTGTGACAAGACCAGATATTTCCAATGCTATGGAAATATTGAGTAGAAAAGGGGAAACCTAACATAGAAGATTGGAAAGCCTTGATGAAGTTAATTCATTATTTAATGGCAACTATTGATTTGAAACCAAATTAAGTGCTGAAAGTCCACTCATCCTCAAAGTATATGCAGACTCTGACTGGGCAGGTGATAAAGTTGACTGGAAATCCACATCAGGATCTGTTTACAGGTTGTGACAAAGTGAAATATCCTTTGGGCAAGTCGTAAACAATCAACGACAGCGTTGTCAACTGCAGAAGCTGAATTTATCGCTACAACGGAAAGCAACAAAGGAACTTATATGGCTAAGAGAACTACTCAAAGACTTAGAATGTGTACAAAGGGCAAAATGAGACTGTAATATTTCAAGATAGAGTAAATCCAAAGCCAAACGTTTAATCCAAGGTGAAAAGATAAACGCAAGATCAAAACACATCATCGTGCGATACCATTTGGCAATACGAGAACTGCAGAGATACAATTCTCAAGTTGGAGATTGTTGCAGAACTCATCAAATGAAGATAGCAGACATCCTGACAAAGCCGTTTGCCAAGACTGGGCATTTTTAAAAATTAAGGTTATCCCTAAGTCTCATATAGTGCAGAACTGTTCCGGACAAGTGGGAAATTGTTAGAAAAAGTGCTAGTGTCTCCGTTCAAATTGTTCCCACACAGAAAACAGGTCATAGATGGCGTTGCTGCGCTAAGCGAACTTATTTGGAAAAAGAAAAATATCTCTCTATCTCTCTCCAACACAAGGCGTAAGTGATGTACTGCGACCTAAGAAAACTGTTCCCGTGAGGAACCGAAACTAAAAGATGAAGTTAAGTGATGTTCCAAAAAAACCAATATAAAATTGGATAGCTTGCGTTTTTCAAACTAAGGTGTTCAGTGAGGGGAAAATGTATTCATTTGATTAAAGATAAAGGATTATCAATTTAAAGTTGGTAATTTTTATGTTTTCAACCATTCGTTCTGTGAGTTCAAGAATTCTTTTTCGTTTGTTAAATCCGTCATTTAGAGGATCAAAGCGCGAACCTTTTAGAATTTCTAACAGGATGTAGATAAGGCACATTAGCAGGGTGAAACTGGAAGGTCAATCCCTTCGTGCCAAGCCCAAGTCCAGATTCCCTGCCAAACCTGATGCGCCATGGAACAGGCCCAAAAGGGATGGAACCTGTCCTCAATGCCCGCACACGACAGGCACCTATCAGATGAGATGCATCCCCACCGAAGCTGCCTACTTCCTCGTCGGAAGGACATTGTGGGCCAACAGCCACTCTAAAGTCCCTCTTCTTGCAGTCAACACCCGACGACTGAATGCTCATCCGCGCCTCTCTCAGGGCAGAGAAGTTCCTAGGAACGTTGAAATCTTTGACGACATGTTCCCTAGGCCTAGAGAGCAGGTGAATGTACATCTGCTGCGTGTTCTTCCCGGCACGGTGAGCTTCCGCAAAGTCCCGCAGGCGACCCCCAAGCTGGTAAGACCTACGCATGCTCTCGCGCAGAGGGCCAACAAAACTGTAGCCGGGCACGAACTTGGGCGAGTCCCACCCCGTAAATAGGGTGGCCGAGGCTACACGCGGGTGCTCGGCAACCAGGGCGCCCTTCACGCTCTTAAACTGGAGTGCACTGAGCCATGTCGGAAGGTGCTTGACTTTAAACCCCCTCGGCCTAAGTTGAGCAAATCAACGTGTACATCTGCTGCGTGTTTTTCCAGGCACGGTCATCTTCCGCAAAGATCCCATGCTCCCAAGCTGATAAGACCTTGTGCATGCTCTCGCGCAGAGGGCCAACAAAATCCGTGGCCGGGCCCGTACTTGGGCGAGTCCCATCCCGTAAAACAGGTGGCCAAGGGGCCACACACGGCTGCTTGGCAACCAGTGCGGCCCTTCATACTCTTAAACCGGAGTGAACTGAGCCATAACGGTAGGTGCTTGACTTTCCTCAAACCCTAAGGAGCAAATCAAGTTGTATAAGGCCTAAGGAGCAAATCAATGTATATCTGCTGCGTGTTTTTCCAGACACGATCATCTTCCGCAAAGAATCCCAAGCTCCCAAGCTGATACAGACCTATGCATGCTCTCGCGCAGGGTTTAAAGCCGACAAAATCTGTGGACGAGCACGTACTTGTGCGAGTCCCACCCCGTAAAATAGGTGACCAGAGGCTACAAACGGGCGTTTTCGGCAACCATAGGGCGCCCTTCGTACACTCTCAAACTGGAGTGCACTGAGCCGTGTCGGAAGGTACATAGGGACCGCCCGATCCTCCTACTTGATCCTCTTCCCGGCCCAAATGAAGCCAAAGCCGATCTCTCCGTCTGTTTCAGTGAGACTCTGGATTGGGGACTCAATTTCCCAGCAAGAGTGCATTTCGAAACCAGAATGAACTTTTTTCGCCAGCTTCTAGGGAAGCAGAAGGATGCCAACATGCTTTTGAACTTTGAAAAAATTTGGTGCTCCCTTTGACCGTGGTGCGCATGCTCAAGTTTAGTGCTGGCGCAAGTACTGGATATATAGTTTGCTTACCTCCCATGTCCTTGTGTTGTTTTTGTAAGCGATGAACGCTTAGTAGTTTGTGTTGTGATTTATAATTTGGGAACTTAAAAAATTTGAAGAATAAGTGCCTTCATATCTGATTAGACTTAAATGTTCTTTGATTAAAGGCTGACATATCTTTCGGTTCACTTAATGTTTCCCAGTAAACCATTTTCAATACTCTGTTACGCCCGTAAAAAAAAATTAAAATTTGTACATTCTGTTGAATTGGTGACCTGTCGACAGAGCATTAAAAATCTATCTCAAAGTTAATCGAGTTTAAATTTATGTGTATAAGGCCAATTACTTATTTCTCCGCAGCATGTTGAAATACGAAATTTTCGGGAATGGAGAGCGTGTGGCCACTGATGGTTATAACAGGACACAGTAGAATTTCAGTGACATAGAATTGTTCTACATAAAAAATTTCGTGCGGCTATATTCCTACTGTTTGAGCATAAACTATTGTTCATAAAATATGTTTTTTGGAATATTTCATTTTCAATTAGAAATTTAGACATTTCCCTGATTTTCGGGTCAAAGACAAAGCGGAGAACTGGCCAGTTCAAAAATTTAAGGGGCCGCATAAACATTGCGTAGTCCTGAATCTGCTCGTGGCTACGTCTCCCGAGATTTAACGGTTCATCTGACAGCATAACATTTCCGTAATTTCGTATTTTCTTATTTCACGATATCATTTTGTCAAGGTTTATAAACTACAGCTAAACAAATTCTCTGCGGGTATGTGCATACCCTCCGGTGTGGGGGGGGGCTAAATAATCTTGAAATATAAAGAATTTCGGTTCTGATCTGGAGACTTTTCAGGCGTTTACAAGCTTACAGCTCAACAAATCAACTGACGGCGTGTGCCTAACGCACAGGAAACTTGTTGGAGGGAGGGATTAGTACCAAAAGTGCAAAGTATACAGGAATTTCTCGTCCTGATCGGGAGATTTTCAGCATTCACAACCTACAAGTCAAATGTAAATTTCGAAGGGTAGGTGATGCCTGCAGACAAGCCTGACGGGGGGGGGGCAAAAAGTATAAAATATAGAGAATTTCTTTGTCCGGATCGGAAAATCTTCAACATTTACAAGCTACAACTCGACAACCATTATCTGAGGGCATGTTGCCCGTACTCAGGAAATAAATAATACATCGCTCATTTCCCGCAGCAGCGGCTGAAAACTATTTTTCGGATGCTATGTATTTCTGGAACGTGGAAAATGACGCCGATGTATTTATTTATTTACTGACGTCCCGGTATTTGAGGATTTTCCCCCACTACTCAGGCAAATTAGGGGGGAACTGGCAAAAGTGTAAAATAGAAGATTTCTGGTCCGATCGGGAGATTTTCAGCATTTCACAACCTACAAGACAACAAATTTTCTGAAGGCATCACTGCCTCAGGAAACCTGTGTGGGGGGTACCAAAGGTATACCAAAATCACTCTGCAGACATGCTAACGCAGAAAACCTGTCCCTTGTCGGGGAACTGGGGGTGTAGTCTCCAAAATTGTCAAATATAATGTATTTCATGTTGAGATATAGTTTGTAAACGCTCAAAATCTCCCGATCGGGCTAGAAATGCTTTCATACTTTAGCACTTTTGGTATTAAACGACCCCCCCCCCCCCTCAGCGGCATGTTTTGGTTGAGTAGGCACATGCCCCCCAATTAATGTCCGTCGGAGTTGTGGTAGCTTGAAAATGCTGAAAATCACCCGATCGGAACAGATCTTTATATTTTATACTGTTGGTGCACTCCCCCCCTTGCAGGTTTCCGGAGGCACCACACGCCCTCGGATAACGGTTTGTTGAGTTGTAGCCAGCAAAGGCTGAAAATCTGCCTGTCAGACCAGAAATGCTTATATTTTAGGTATTACTCCCCCCCCCACACACACACTTCCTCTATGGGTTGCCTGAGCAGGAACATGCCCTCAGATAATGAGTCGAGTGAAATCTATTGTTGAGTTGTAGAACATAAATCATTTTTATAATTACATTAATTGGTAAATGTGTACTTTAGCAACCTAAATTATTTCGTCAGAAAAATGTCACTGTGTGGGAAAAGTGCACGTACAATTTTGTAAGCATGCCCAAAGAACAACGTTAATGGGAGAAAGGTGCAAAAATATAGTATTTTGACATAAAAGACAAAATTTTAGTCCGACCAGCGAACTTATAATGAATAAAATTCTCCGGGTTGACGTAGTAGTGCAGGAAAGCTTACGTTAACGTCACGTTAGGGTTGCATTGAAAGGTTACTTGACGAGTAGCTAAAGTGTGCTCAATCTTCGAAGTGCTAGAGTTTGTTTAGGTAAGACACGCATGAGTGCAATAAATTCCAAGAATATGGAATTTATTTTTACTCAGCGTTCCTCAGTTATCTTGAATATCACGGTAATATAATCCGGTTTTAGTAACAATTAGTCTAATCTCACTACAAACTGTTCTGTCAAAGTCGCTAGACTTGCTCTCATTCCTTCTTGTTTCTGTGTCCTGCCGGCAAAAGGCGATCTGTCTGAAGGTGTCTGGGACCTAAAATCTACTCACTGTGGACGGAGGTCCTACAAGAAAATGACAAATACAGCCGGTCATTTATTGAGACAATATTTAAAATTAATTATTGCATAAAAGCACAGCTAAAGCACAAGAGTGACAATCAACTCTGGAACTATGTAAACACTATTAATTTTAACGGACTTCTAATAGTACAACATGCATCAATGAACACCACAAAAATAAACCAATTTCAAATAACTTTCAATTATCCTACAACCCTACTTTAAATCTCCTGCCAGCAACTATTAATTATACAAAGATAAAGACTTTTGCAACTCACGTACTAGGATTTAATGGTATTCCTCTGACGGCCCCGGCACACACACAAAAGACTCAATGAGAAGTAAGTTCACCGTTACACACACACAAAAACTTCAAGGGAATAACTAGATGATGAGTATTCCATGTAAAAAAAAAAGTTCCCGGTACTCCAAATTTTTCACAACAACGAATTCGTCCAAGTTCGTGAAGAGGACCATCCGCCACTCATGCAACTCTAAGACATAATTGGACAGACACTCTCATACTCTCTCGGCATGTTGAAACACGTGATTAAAACTTTTACCGCTTCCGATACCCAGGAACACTTAAGCAGAAACTCCGAGCACTCACGTAATGGAAGGGCGTAAAGCTTTTGCTAGTTCAAGACAAGACAATCTTTTCATTCTCAAGAGATAACCAGAAGGAAATACCAATTCATCTCCAAATAAGTTCAACCATGGAGATTCCCTTCCCGCAGATATTGGACTGTCCCGCTTTCCCAAGTACTTGAAACTTAAATGAGCTTTTCCCGCATGAGCTTTTCCAAGGAGAACAATCAACATTGCACCTGTGTCCCACATGTGGCACAGCAAAATGTGCAAACAATACCCCAAAAAGAAAGACAACGATGCAAGCGAGAGATAAAGATCACCAATTTATAACGCCAAGAGACCCTGAGTCCGGAATCAAGCTGCTCCAAACTACGAGTGGCGTCAGTTCCGGTAGCCATTTTGCATATAGAGCGAATATTTTGCACACATCAAAGCCTTAATCATAACTTCACAACTTAATAAATTCCAACATTAGTATAAATAAAATATACAACAATTTCTTTTACAAATAACACATAATGAACAATTTACCAACAATCATTATTTGTGATCTCAACACGTGCACGACTATGCAAATACTCTAACTGGTAAGTATTTAGAATTTCCTCCTGTATATAAAAAAAAACTTTCTCAAATTGTAAACACTATTAATACTTAACTTTACATTTACGTTATTTTTATCCTAGCGACTTCGGGACTGAATCCCACCAAGACGTCGATAGAGGGCAGGAGGTGTTTAGCCTTCATTCAGGGAGCGTTGGCCTACTGGTCGTCAAACCTCGGCCTCCTAATTTACGAAGGTGGGAACTCGCCTAGTACATGTACTTGCCACAGTTTTGTTGGCTCTCGGCGCGAGAGCATCGGCCTCCTAATTTACGGTGCAGGAATCTGCCTAGTACGTGCGCCGGACACAGTGTTTTTGTTGGCTCTAGGCGCGAGGGCATCGGCTCCTAATTTACGGTGTGGAACTCGCTTCAATGACGTGCCCGGCCACAGTTTTGTTGGCTCTCGGCGCGAGACGCATCGGCCTCCTAATTTACAGTGTGGAACTCGTCTCAGTACGTGCCCGGCCACAGTTTTGTTATTTGGCTCTAGGCGCGAGGCCATCGGCTCCTCCTAATTTACGGTAAAATGGAACTCGCTCAATACGTGCCCGCCGCCATGAGTTTTGTTGGTTCTCGGCGCGAGAGCATCGGCCTCCTAATTTACGGTGTGGAACTCGCTCAGATAAGTGCCCGGCCACATGGTTTTGTTGGCTCCTCGGCGCGAGAGCATCGGCTCCTCCCATCTCACGGGGTGTATCCCCGCCCAGTACGTGCCCGCTCCACAGGTTTTGCGTTGGCTCTCGGCGCGAGAGCATCGGCCTCCTAATTTATGCGGGTGTAACTCGCCCAGTACGTGCCCGGCCATGTCAGTTATTGTTGGCTGTCGGTGCGAGGGTATCGGCCTCCTAATCTACGGGGTGGAACTCGCCCAGTAGCGTGCTCCAGCTACAGTTTTGTTGGCTCTCGGCGCGAAAGCATCGGCCTCCTAATTTATGGTGTGGAACTCGCCTAGTACATGCCCGGACACAGTTTTGTTGGCTCTCGGCGCAAGAGCATCGGCTCCTCCTAATTTACGGGGTGGAACTCGCCCAGTACGTGCCCGGACACAGTTTTGTTGGCTTTCGGCGCGAGAGCATCGGCCTCCTAATTTACGTGGGTGGAACTCGCACAGTACGTGCCCGGCCACAGTTTTGTTGGCTCTCGGCGCGAGAGCATTGGCCTCCTAATTTACGGGGTGGAATCCTCGCACAGTACGTGCCCGGCCACAATTTTGTTGGCACTCGGCGCGAGAGCATGCATAGGTCTTAAAAGCTTAGGGATCGCCTGCGTGGACTTTGCGGAAAACTGACCATGCCGAGAAGCAACGCAGCAGATGTACATTGACCTGCTCCTCAGGCCTAGGGAGCATGGCGTCAAAGATTTCAACGTTCTTAGGAACTTCTCTATGAGAGGTGAAAATCCTCCAAATACGTGGCGTCAGTAAAATAAATAAATGCGTTCTTTTTCCACGTTCCAGAAACACATAGCAACCGAAAACCACGGCGGCGGCTGAAACATCAATTTTGTCTTCGTATAAGACCCCCAAATCATGGGAGGCTGGGAGAGGGGACCGACCCCACGTCTGTTCGGGGAGCGGGGGGGAGGGGACGCAGTACGTCCCCCTCCCCCATACACGAACTTTGTTGCAACACATCTTCACACTGTTCACGACGCCCTAAGTAAACACCTGGACATGCCTGATCACTGTGTTTCAAGGTTATATGGGCTTCTGGAACGTGGAAAGAGCGAAGAATTTCAGACTTATTCTCGTACGAGAGAGGGATGTATCAGCATTGAGCCACCAACTTTTTTTCATTTTCACTTGTAACTGCGCCTTTGGCAGCGGGTTACAACACTTGACGGGAAACAATAACTTTCCAAAGGCTGTCACAAATATTGTACCTTTGAACAAGATTAAATAATATATATATATAAGCCAGTTTGCAATAATATACTGGTTGTAGCTTTCCAAATGTATTGTTGGGAAATTGTGAATAATTCTGTATTCAACATGATTGGAATGTTACATCCTCCTATTTTTTTAAAATCGCAAGAAGGTCACCTCTAAAATCATCAATTTACAGTAACTGTCTCGTTTCCAGCCTGAGTTCATATTACCCATAACAATTCAGATGGATCAACAGGAAATGAATAAACTCGTTTTGATATAAATTTCTTGCCTCCTAAGCGGATTCTAATTTGAGTTTTAGTTATAAGAAGTAGCTTATTTATTATATTTTACACAGCTGAGCTTTTGTCGTGTTGAAGTTAAAAACGATAATTCAAAAACTGCACATCTTGAACTGGGTGTGACGGTAAATTTATTAAACTTCCTGGGGACATCCCTGGGTATGAGTGGGGGAGCGCTCCTTTGTTAGCAGGGCGTGGTATCAGGGGCAGTTGGAGTATGATGTACCATTGGCTGGACATTGCTATCCGTGGCCAAGGTGTTAACTGTAAGTCTGAATCTCTATTTACATGTACGTATGTGTTAAACCATAGTGGTTCGCTTATTTTTTATTTTTCATGACGTTGAAAAAGCGGAAGCGTAGAGGCCAAATCAGAGGTACCACTTATAAATGAACCGTATGTGCCTGTTACTTGTTAGTTCCCGTTTTCTTTTTTTTTTCTTTTTCTAGAATGCTGGGATTTGAACCAGATCAGATCACGTGTAGAGAATTTTCAGGGAAGGAGTGTCTGACCCAACGTCTTAAACAACCCTTAGAAATAGGAAGCTAGGAGATTTTGGTGCTAGAGTGCCCGATAGGAAAGTGACACGGGAGCGAGGTAGAAGGTGTGAGGAACACGCCCTTACTTGTTCCCGGATGGCTTTCGGTAACCGAATTAACTCACATCGTATATTTAGTGGTTCAAGTGGCATACGTATTCGCCTGAGATCGAACCTGGTTTCCAGCGGCCATGGCTGTCACGAACGACAACCACTATGCCATCACCACGGTATTGTACCGGAGATCCAACAGGGATATGGCAGTTGCCAATTTAATTATAATAATTCCATTAAGCGCTTCCCTCCCTTTACTTTTTTTTCGGTTTTCAGTTGCTATGATCGAGCACCTCGACTAAAAGATTTGGGCTAGAGCAAGCCTTTCGTATGCGTTATGTACTGGTTCTTTTCATTATTTTTTCATCTTCTGGGATCGAACCAGAAAATCCAAATGATTGCAGGCCAACTACTGTAACCACAGTGCTCTTCGTACTAAGTCGCCGCAAACCAGCTCCTCCCGTGAACTTAAGTAGTTCTGGATTTTAATTAAGCCTTTAAAAAATATTGAAAAATATACGCAGTAGGGTCTACTTAAAAACGGAAAAAACAGCGTCTTCCATAGATTCTGTAATAACGTCCCAACCACTAAATTGTGGCTTGATTTGAACGTAGCGGAAGACGTGAGAACAAAGTACAAGTGTGAAGTTCAGGGTCCTAAAAAATATTACTACCTGGAAAAAGTACGACGTGCTTGTTTTGGGGAACGTAAATTAATGGCAAATGGTGCAGAAATTTCTTATTTTAAATGCTCTTTGTAAAGATCTTTTTCGCAATATTTATCTATTAGTGCGATGCCGTTAAGAGAAGCTGTCAGGATTAACACATCGGTTCTGCGGCCAACCGCGTACTGAAAACGGTTCCCTGTTACGGTGGCTTGTATGCTATGGCGGAGGAGTACAAGAGAAACTGATCGTTCTTGCTAGCAATGCGTTCCAATTTGTTCCAGTGCTACGCTAAAGGAACTAGTTCTTCATTTCTGTCGCAGGTCTTTCAAAAACATATGCTGACAGTTGCTTCGGTCTTACGGCATATCTTTTCTTGGTAAGAAATAGAAAGCATGCAGATGCTTTGCTTTCTTCTACAAAAGCGTTAAAGTGTGAGGCAGCTTTCTTCAAAGGAACTTTGTGGCATCGGAAAGTCAAAAAGTTTTCTCCTCCTTTTCAGAGTCTTGTTCTCTGGTAATTCATTGAAATTGGATTCATCATCATCATTGTCAACCATTAATCAATCCACTGCTGGACGAAGGCTCTTGCCCTTCAGCAGTTTCCTCCACAACGGTCTGTCTTGTGCCAGTCTCCTCCCATGTCACTTCCTGCATATTTACGAATTTCATCCACCCATCTCCCATGTGGTCTTTTTCTGGGTCTTTTCCTGTCCCTTTGGAATCCAATCTAAAATTTCGGCTTGTCCATCTATGGTCTGTCCTTCTGGCAGTATGTCCGTAGCCCATTGCCATTTCAGGGATTTAATCCTGATCATGATGTCTTCCACTCTCGTCATTTTTCGGATCCACGAGTTCCTCTTCTTATCTCTCCTGGTTGCATACCAAGCATGCACCTCTCCATGCTGCTCTGAGTTGTCTGCAGCCTTTGTATGTCTTCTTTTAGTTAAAATCCACGTCTCTGCACCATCTACGTAAAGTACACTGAAGGATGTGCATTGATCAAACACTTTTCTTTTAAGACATAATGGCATATTGCTCTTGAAAATATATGCTGTTTCTTCCAAAGCAGCCTCTTAAGTAAAGTTTTGTACGCCGATTAATTTCTTCATCAATGTGACCCTTCACCACTTGATATCTGCTGTCCAAGATAAACATACGTATCTGTTATCTCCAGCCATTTTTTTCCAGTTCAATCGATAAATCTTCATTTCTTGTAAAAGTCATTGAACATCACTTTTGTCTTCTGAAAGTTCATTTTTAATCCCACTTCTTTACTCTTGTCAGCAAGTTCCTGGATCATACTCTGCAGCTCTGATGGGCAATAGTTCGCAAAAATGACTACGTCAGTCATGCAAAACGAAGGTGGGTTAGATAATCTCCATTAATCTTTTATCCCTTTGTTTTCCCAGTTCAGTGATTGAAAGACATTTTCCAGCCATGTGGCATTAAAGAGCTTCGGAGATATGGTGGCGTCACCTTGTCTCACTCCCTTTCCAATTTTTATGTGTGTTGTATTTTCAAACAGCCGAATCTTTGCACTTTGCATTTTCATAGATGTTATTAATAATATTAATATATGCATCTTCAATACCGCAGGATTTGGCAGAGCCGTGGTAACTGCTGATGATTTCACCGAATCAAAGGCTTTTTCATAATCGATAAAAGCCATGCACAATGGAAGTTCGATATTCCCTCGCTCTTTCAATTAGTTCTCTCAGTACGTGGATATGATCTATTGTGCTGTAGCCACTCCTGAATCCAGCTTGTTCTCTCGGTTGAGCCATGTCCTGTAGTTACCTTCAAGCGGTACCGTGAAAGAACTTTAGTGAAGATTTTGAGGTAAAACCACTGATAGGAGGCTGATAGGTCTGTAGTCTCCTGAGATCCTCAATGTCATCCTTTTTATGTAGCAGGATCCATTGTAGCATTGTTCCAATCCTCAGAACTTCCCTTCATGGCTAAGGCATCGAGTGAAAATTTGGGCGAGTGGTCAACTGTTTCAATTTCTCCACTTGGCTTCTTGTATGATGTCTACAGTAATTCCATCTTTCTCCTGGGAGCTTCCCCCCGCTTCATGTTCTTGATTGCATGAGCAACTTCTGCTGGGAGGAGACTGGAAGAACTCTGGTATCTTTCATGATGTCTGGAGTACATGTATCATCCCTTCCATATAATTCTGGAGTAGAAATCTTTCACTCTTGTCAAAATTTCTGCCTTCTATTTCTTGTTATAGAACCATCTTCTTTTCTCAGAGCCATAATCTTGTTTTCTTCCCTTACTGAGATGTCCCTTTGCTACCTTTAGGCTTTGGTTGTTTTCAATTGCTTTCCTCACTAGCTCACAGTTGAATTTCCTTACGTCTTCAGTGGTGATACTTTTTCGTGCTGTCTTGCATAGCTCTATATATTCCACTTTGGAAGTCACATCTTCTTTAGTTGTCCTCATCTCTCTTCTTTTTTGCATCAACATTTTGGTTTTTCCTGATAATTTGTTTACATGCAACTTGTTCTTAGACCCAGCTAATTTTGTTGCTGTTTCCATAAGAGCTTTGGTTACTTTTCTGTTAACTTCCGAAATATCCACTTCTTCCGATGTTAGGCCTTCTAAAGCAGAGAATCTGTTCTTCAGTTCCAACTTGAAAGTATTATGGTGTTTTTTAAGGTTGGTTATGCAATAATTGGATTACAAAAACACCAAAAAATAAAATCTACAAGAAGTGAGTTCGTATATTGCGCATCAAAGAATCATATGCGGGAAAAAACAAAAGAGCACATTGTGATGTTAAAAACTGAGACAGGAATGATGTATTTTGTGTAACACATTGGAAAACTTTCCTGGCAAAAAAAGTTCACCATCTCCACTTGTAGTCTTCCGCCAGCAAAATGGCCGCAAGAGCGAGACCATCATTTCGCCGGAGCAAAGCCTGGTGTTGTAGCCGTGGCGTTGTATTAGGAATGCCGCAGGTTCTGTTCACAGTCGAACTTGCACGTTAATATTACGGTAAAATTCTCTAAAATGCACCATGATGATGAAATTTTTTCCACCATTTCCCATGAAACTGTGTACTTCAAAATATGTAACGTCTCACTTTTTCTAAATCCTTTAACTTTTCCGACGAAATAATTTAGAGCGCTAATCTAAAAGTGAAGAATATATCTAAACGTGAATATCTTGTACTCTTAATTCAAACCTTTAGGAATGATGTAGGTATGATATCGCATCCGCAATCTATGAAAGGAGGTGCGAAATTTAAAGTTAAAGCTCTGCGACATTGTTACATCTTGGAATACTTATCTGCTACTTCCGTTTCATCAACACACTTTTAATACATATTTGCTATTTCATGTCAATCAGTTATCTAATTCGTCAGCGACACTTCAGAGCGGACCAATGAGAGATAACGAATTAGAGATATTCCCATCACATCTAGATGTTGTAGTCGTGAGAACTGAAGGTAGAAAATCGTTTTTGCTTGTTTCTAGAAACACCTAAGGACACACGTGTTATGGAAAACCCTCACAATTTGAAGTCGAAGCACACCATTTTTCACAACTATCTTTCCAGTATTCCCGGACCAGCCGCTCCCATCTTTTGCGCTCTCCTGGGATATAATAGAGAGTGCAATTTCAGAATGCGTCATTCCTAATTATAGAATTACTGATTCTCGTGCTTAACAGGTTTGAAAGTAGTTTATGTCTTGACCCGATTGGGGACATTCTGGACTTCAATCGTTGTCACACGAAATCAGCTTACGATCAAACTCTTCGTGTCTCCAAGCAATACAACACTGTAATAACTGTAGTGGTGAGAACAGAGGATGGAAGAGCGAAATGTGGCTGTTTATTCAAACCGCTCTCGCTCCCTTCATTTTCTTAGAGAAAGATGAGTAAAAATGGAAATGTTTTAGAATTGGCTGCTGCTGATGACGCAATATAAAATCACTGCTATAAACAAGAAGGACTGGTTCTCAGCGAAACACACCTTGCATTCACACGTGTCAACCTGTGTGGCGTAGATGACCTGTCTTCTCCTCCACAGGAGTTCCATGCCATCCCCCTCCCCCGTCAAATTCAGCTCCTTAAGGCATTAAATGTCTGCAAATCTACATTGCATGATATTTTTGAGAACTTGTTTAACATGCGGTTACAAAGTATTTTAATGACAAATTGTCTCAAAAGTTCATGTAGTGGCAGTGAAGGATTTCCTGTTTGTGTCTAAACTTCTGAGAAAATGATTTATTAAATTGCTTTCTTTAAAAAACTGTTTAAGAATCTTCGGAAATCAAAGTGTTTAGAAGGAAAACTGTGCAGTGTTTTAAACAAAAACGTTTATTTACTGCAGTAAAAGTAAGAGTATATATATTCCAGACTGCCAAAATTCGGCGATTTACTAAGTAAACCTTTAAAACATAATATCCATCCGCATTTTCTAAATGCTCACCCATTTTGAGGTCGAAAAGTAAAATGGGGGTAAAAAGAACGCTAATGTGCCGTGTGTTAAAGTAAGTTAACTACATTTCTTTACACACGGTACTAGCACTTACATAGAGGAAAAACGCAATAATTTCTGGAATAAAATTAACACAAACATTAGTATTTTCTACGGTCATATTCTTGGGAATGGGATCAAATCAGGGCCAAAACTAGATTCTGACGGGCCAGAGCATTGGAGTAATGTTTGCGTTTATGACGTCAGCAGAGGAGTCCGGTAACGAGAGAGCCCCAGAGCGGTCGCTTTGATTGCACATTTGAGTAGTGATTGCAGTGACTGTGTTTTGCGATTTTTCTCAGAATTTTAAATTGGATAAACAAAAACTTTGACATTAAAGGTAAGTTAATCGAGTCGTATTATTGTGTTTTCGCTAACGATAAACAGACAAATCTGATTGCTTATCGTTTATGTTATTATGTTGAAGCACATGGTTAGTCTTACCGTGGGGAACGCTACTCACTAGTGAATGTCTCTGTAGTAATAGAAAATCAGGAATGAATATTTCTTTCCTCTTGGCTCAAAGCTCTCGAACGTTTTTTTAACACTATCATGAATAACCTGAAATTGGATTATCGTGAGACTAACATACGAATGACCATTGTAAAATAGCTTTCTTAGCAACATGAAACAGCAAAATGTTTCATCAAAACCCAATCGATTTTAAAGTAACGCCTTGATAAACTGCTGTCTTAAAATGGTTTTGCATGTCTGTTTTTATGAGCATTAACAGGGTTTTCTTCCCCAAAATAGCACACAAGAATGGGAATTTTGCTAGGAAGCTATGGTGTCATTACTCTTCTCTAAATATGCTTAGTAATATTAACGACAAAATTTAATGTAACTGTTTACTAAATGAATTTTCTAATACAAAGGGAAGCACTTCAAGTTAATTTATATGAAATACATTCTTGTAGCTGCCTCCCAGTGATGCAGTGGTCTAAGCACTGCTTTCTGATCTATTCATCCAAGATGGGTTTGGGATATTTTAATATGTTATGATGCACGCATTAATTCATGCATCATAACATATTGTGCTCAAATCCTGATGAAGCAGTTGATGTGTTATGGCATTGGCCTGTCCCCTTCCCCTGGAACAAGTGGCCCTAAATTTGAGATGAGTGACTGCTTATTTATTGCCCATCAAGTTGCTCATGGTGGTTGTTAAGGCCTCAAACAAACAGGATAGAGCAGAGACATGTGAAAAAATTTCTGCCTCAATTTTATAAATATTTTTAAGATGTAACTTGATATCGTATGATAGACTTGATATCATATAATTTAAAAATGAAAACCCATGCAATTGCAATAATTTTATGTTTAGTGTTCTCCCTAGAGCCTTTTTACTGGGCGGCCCTGTCACTTAATTTTTTCTGCAGCCCAGCTATATTTCCTTTAAATCGAATGTTTTCACATAGCACATAATAGTAAGAATGAAAAACTTATTTCCAACATACACCATCAGTGTTGATGAACACTGGCTAAAATCTGTGTTACCGCCCTGGTGGCACAGTGGTCTAAGCGCTGGCTTATGACAATTCTTCAGAGAAGGGTCCAAGTTCGAATCCCGGTGAGGCATGGAGATGTTGTGTTTGTCTTACGGCACTTGTTCTCTCCCTTTCCCTGGAACCAGTGGCCCTAAATTAGGGACAAGTGGCTGCTTATAGCCTATCGAGTTGCTTATCATGTGGTAATTAAACCTTTAATATGTATATAAAGCCGCCCCGGTGGTGCAGTGGTCTGTGATGTCCTCTGGATCATTCGGGTCCGAAATGGGTCCGGGTTCGTATCCTGATGCGGCATGGATGTTGTTTTTGTCTTGTGGCACTGGCTCTCTCCCTTCCCTGGAACCAGTGTCTTAAATTAGGGACGGGCGACTGCTTATAGCCCATTGAGTTGCTCATGGTGGTCGTTAAACCTCCAATCAAAAAAAAAAAGAAATCTGTGTCAAATGTAATTTGTTAGTAAATACTCATTTTTTAAACCATTTTTGCACAATTTTTTAACTGTTTATCATGTTATGTTGCATTAATGCCTACCACACCACTTAAGATGTTTAATAAGTATAATAATGTTAAGGAAAACTTTTTTTTTATTGGAGAAGGGGTCGTTAAAAGTACCACCCAGCTAAAATTACTTGCCACCTAGCTGTAAAAATCTAGGGAGAACACTAATGTTCATCAGTTTTATGCATTAATAAATTTATTTCTTGATATTTGTTTAGTTTAATGTGTAGATGCCTAGGAGATGTTGTGTTCCTGGATGCAAATCCAACTACACCTACCCGGAGAAAGCAAGCGCTTATGTTTCATCTTTCCGTTTTCCAAAAGACCCAGAACTTCGAGCTCAGTGGATCAGCCGGAAGGATTTTCAACCCAATAACAATTCAGTTGTGTGCGTTGAGCACTTCAGTGAGCAATTTGTGATTAGGGAAGATCATATATTACCAGGGGTGATGTGGAGTTTATTGGTTGTGCCGTGTACACACCTGGCATTGGGGCCAAAGATGCTCATCCAACAATCTTTCCCTAACCAGCCCCTCATATTTATCATATGAGCCACCACCCAAAAGAAAAACACCAGAAACATGCATGCTTCAAATGCAACAACGTGATGAAACACAATTTTAAAAACTGGAATGAAAATGATGTAATAAATTCATTTAATGATTTTGTTACTCATTGAGTGGAAATAAAAATTTAAGTGGTTTCTTTCAGTTTGAAAAATGATGATTTCTTATTCTTTTTTATAAGATTGATTCTTCTGACTGCCCTAAGATGCCCATTTGTTTTAAAATATTTTCTGATTTGCAATTAGATGTTTGATATGATATGATGGGTTTTGGGTCATGAAAAAAAGTGTGATCGATGGACAAAATTTGAATGTCTGTTATCACACCTCAGTTCCTTTTCTTCACAGGCAGTCACAATTCCTGTGGCTAAACTGAATACTGCACTTTCATTGTTAAAAGCATATGCAGATGACATACAACAAAATGAAGAATCTTCTAATTCAATTATTTCGAAAAATACTGTTTATCATAGAGCAATTAAAACTTTTAACTGCTAAACAGTACCGCTATAGCCCTCAGTTGTTACTGTTTGCTGCAAAAATTCATTGTTGTCATCCATCTGCATATGTTATGTTACGAAACAGCGAGTATCTAAGCTTGCCCCATCCAGTCTATTTGAAAAAAATTGCTTCCATGTTAGATACTTGTGGCAGTGGTATTATTAATAGGCATGTGCTTTATCTGCAAGAGAAATCAAAACTTCTTGAGGAAAGAGAACTGGTAGTAAATGTTCTACTGGATGAAATTTATGTTTCCCCTGGTGTGGGGTTTTAAAGGAGGGAAAATAGAAGGCATTTCTCAAAGATTCTCCTGTATTATGGGTAGTTTAGATATAGTGTCTATGTATACTCACATTAATATAGATCAACTTATAGACTTTATAGCGGAAGACTTGGCAGACCTAATAGTAGGTTTTCACAAACAAGGAAAAAAACATATTAGTTGGAATTTTTGAAATGCTTACTTTCTCTTTGCAGAACAACTACTTTCAATTTGGAAAAACTTTTTTTCATTCAAAAATCGGGGCTAGCAATGGGCTCCCCACTCTCCCCACTCTTAGCTAACTATTATGTGGGAAAACTAGAAGAAAAGATACTAGTAACAACCCACATACTTCTGCTTATATAGCAGATACATGGATGACATCTTATTTATAATAGATAGCTCAGAAATTATTCCAGAAAGAATTCCTAGACTGATTCAATGAATTAGATGATTCCCTTAAGTTCACTATTGAACTTCAAAAAAGAAAGAAGAATAAACTTCTTAGATATTACTATCTATTATGAAGATGAAAATTCCTCACTAGTTGGTATAAAAAACCAATGAATACTAAAAGACTACTGGATTTCAATTCGTATCACCCAGTTTCTATTAAGAAGAATGTAGCAAGTCAGTTTTTAGAAAATTAATAAAATAGTTTCTACAGCAGATAAAAAAGAAGCCCAAAAAGAAGAGCTTAAAGTCATACTTGCAGAGAATAACTATCCTAAAGAAGAAATTGAGAAGCTTCAGAATTTTAATGGTACGAAGAACCCACAAAAGCAACAAGTAAAATTCACTAGAAAAATTTCTTATCACAAAGGTTTATTTGAGTCTTTAAAGAGAATTAGTAAGAAATACAATATTAGGCTAGCTCCAAGTTTAGAGAACAAAGTTAAAAAAAATTTCCCTAAAATAGTTCAAAGAGAAGAAGATATTTTAAAAATGCAAGGAGTAGTTTATGAAGTAAATTGTAGTTGTGGACTATCTTACATAGGTGAAACAGGTCGCAGACTAGAAAACTCGTATAGCTGAGCATAAAAGCAGCTATAAAAAATTGCTCCAACAAGACTGGATTAGATAGGCATGTTAGAGAAACTGGGCACAAAGCATGGATTGGAATTCCTCTTTAAAGTAATCAGTTTCCAAAGCAATTTCCAAAAAAGAAAACTGAAAGAAGGAATAGAGATTGAGAAAAATCAAAATTCCATCATCAATGACTGCAAAGGATTTTCCTGCCTAACATCTGGCAGTGATTTGTTCAAAAATAACCTAAACCGTCAAGGTAAACCGTAACCGTGATAGTGACAAGTAAAAAAGTGACAACAACAAGACAGCCTGAAGAAGGAGAAGGAGTTTTCTCCTGAAAATTTGGCTATTAATGTAAAAAAATTTCCTAGTAAAATTCCCCATAAAAAATGCTTTTAGATTACAAATTATATGTTCGAAACTTTAAAACCATCATACATTTTGTTTGGGAAATTTCAAACAGATTGCTTAGAAGCCTCGTTTTGGACAGTACAGGCAGTTGAGTGGGGGGAATTATAATATATCTGTGATACAAGTTCTTGAGTCAGAAAGAAAATTAAAAGTCATGAGTTTGGTTCAAATGCAATCATACAAATGTGGTGAAATTAAACTGAAACAGTTCTCTTTTCCCCAAGAAGAAGTAAATGATGAGCAGCATTGCTTCTCTCACACATTTGACAATATTTTGCACTTGTGTGATAGTGTAGATATATCTGAATCAGTTATGTCTGTTTTAGTATACATAGCTGGTTACATAGCAAATAAAGTTTAAAAAAAATACAGTGCCCAGATTGTAAAAAACTTTGGCCTGTGATAGGAAAATGGATTACAAATGCTCCTAATGAAGAAGTTGCCAAATATTTACAGCTTATAGATGGGGGGGGAGGTCTTGAAGCACATGGCCAGAGGAGTTCACAGTGAAGGTTGTATTAAAAACGTTTCAGGTGTTTCAAGCTATTCTTCAGGAAGAGCACGAGCAGGCCTTCATTGAATGTGGTAAGCAGAAACAACTTGTTTGTCAACTTACTGCAGAAAAAGCTTGAAACTTCTGATAGCATATCAAAATTTAACTGCAGTTGTGCAATAGTTCACTAAAGTTGGCCAAAATGTGCATAAACCATATGGTCAATATTTTGCTAAATAATTATTGCAAAGCACGAAACGATCAACTGAACAAATCAAAATCGAAGAGAAAATTGTCTACTCTTAAACTCTGCCACTGCACATAACACAAGTGGTCAAGTGCAAGAGAAAGTCCCTAAGAGGAGGAATATAACTGCAAACAAAGAGCAAAAAACAAGTAACACGTAAAGCAGCCTATGATAAGAATGTGGCTAATCACAGAAAATAACAAAAAAAGAAATCTTCAAAAAAAGAGAAATAAAGCTCATGTTGAGAAATGGCTTCCTAGTTTAATTGAATTAATAATCTAAAGCAACTTTATGGGATTAATAAAAATAGTTTCTACTGCAGATAAAAAAGAAGCCCAAAAAGAAGAGCTTAAAGTCATACTTGCAGAAAATAACTATCCTAAAAGAAGAAATTGAGAAGCTTCTTGAATTTTAAGGGTACGAAGAAACCCACAAAAAGCAACAAGTAAAATTCACTTCAGAAAAATTTCTTATCACAAAGGTTTATTTGAGGCTTTAAAGAGAATTATTATTAAAAAATACAATATTAGGCTAGCTCCAAGTTTAGAGAACAAAGTTAAAAAAAAATTTTCCCTAAAATAGTTCAAAGAGAAGAAGATATTTTAAAAATGCAAGGAGTAGTTTTATGAAGTAAATTGTAGTTGTGGACTATCTTACATGAGGTCAAACAGGTCGCAGACTAGAAACTGCGTATAGCTGAGCATAAAGCAGCTATAAAAAATTGCTCCAACAAGACTGGATTAGATAGGGCAAGTGTGCTACAGAGAAACTGGACACAGGATGGATTGGAATTCCTTAAAGTAATCAGTTTCCAAAGCAATTTCCAAAAAGAAAACTGAAAGAAGGAATAGAGATTGAGAAAAATCAAAATTCCATCATCAATGACTGCAAAGGGATTTTCCCTGCCTAACATCTGGCAGTGTGATTTCTGTTGAAAAATAACCTAAACTGTCAAGGTAAACCGTAACCGTGATAGTGACAAGGAAAAAGTGACAACAACAAGACAGCCTGAAGAAGGAGAAGAGTTTTCTCCGAAAATTTGCTATTAAAGAAAAAGATTTCCTAGTAAAATCCCATAAGTTGCTTTAGATTATTAAGAGAAATAAAACAACAGATTAAGAATGCAAGTAGATATGCCTCCAAAAACTTGGAAAATTATGTTGTCCTGGATTAGGAAGTTAACCTGCATCTCCAGATTTATGTATGAGTATATGCAAGTTACTATTACCCACTCCTGAACAAGAAGTCTCCCAAGCTACTGTGGATGTGTTTTTTGATTAAATTGGCACCCATCTTCCTGTAACATCTTATTTAACAAATTAAAAATTCAAATGGCTGCTCTTACAGTTTGCTTGTGTAGCTGAATCACTACATAATTCACTGCACTTCACTACTTGATACTGTTGCAAATAATTTTTTAGAGAGTGATCATGGTAAAGTGTGCATGGTGAGCTTTCCGAAATATCCTATCAAAGCAACCCACCCCCCACCACCACCACAAAAACGGTCCCACTAAAACTTTAAATAATTGTAATGAGGGCTTTCAAAAAGCCAAATGGAACACAGCTTTTTTTTTTTTTTTTCTTTAATATTTTACATAAAGTGCTGGCAAAATTTTACAATCATGGACATCTAATTACTAACTTAATTCCATCTGTTTTTTCATATCCATGTGACAGACTTTTATATGGATGTGTGTGTATGTACTGTAGCCGCTTAACAGACCTTCATATGGAGGTGTGTATGTTTTGTATGTATCAGTGGCACTCCACATGATTTTTGTTAAGTGGGGGATCATAAGAATGAAATAATTTTCCCAGATGTCATCTGAAAAGTGTGGCGGGAAAACCCAAATTATCTGTGAAGCCTGTTAAGTTGTGCTTAAAGGGATATGGTATACATATAACATAACACCCAGTTTCTTAAACTTAATTTCATGTGTATTTGTCATATCCATGTGACAGACTTTTATATGGATGTGTGTGTATGTATTGTTGTATCCGCTTAACAGACCTTCATATGGACGTATGTATGTTTTATGTATCAGTGGCACTCCACATGGTTTTTGTTAAGTGGGGGATCATAAGAATGAAATAATTTTCCCAGATGTCATCTGAAAAGGTGTCGGGAAAACCCAAATCTTGTGTGAAGCCTGTGAAGTTGTGCTTAAAGGGATATGTATACATATAACATAACACCCAGTTTCAAACTTAATTCCATATATATATATATATTTGTCGTATCCCCTACACATGAATTTTATTAAGTGGGTGAATATAAGAATGGGGCAGTTTTCCCCACATGCCCTGTGCAAAGGTGATGAGGAAAATCCAAGTGATTTTTTGTCATCAATAATACACAGTCATACCTGGATTTTCCTCGTCAAAAACAGTCATTCAAATATCTTTTGTGTGGCTTTGTTTTGAGACTACTAGAAAGAAACTCTGCAGTCCAAACATTTCTGTAAGTGCTTCAAAATATATAGTAACCTTTGCAGGTAAAGTAAAATAGTAAATCAGTTTGTGTGTGTGGTAACAAAGTTATATAGAAAATTTTCCTGCATTCTTATTGTCCTGGTATGCTAAAATGAAGTATTCCTAACGATCAGTGTAATACTGATTTTTTTTTTTTTTCCTGTTTCTGGAAATTTGTGTTCATTACCCCATCTTTTATTTCCGGAACTGAAATAGGCGGAAATAACGGAATGAAAAGTCGAGTGTGATAACTTTGTTATCTTCATTCCTGATATTAAAATTGCGTACTGAAAATCAATTGCTCAGGCAGCTGTTATGTTTTTGATCAAAAAAGAGTAAAGCAATGCATGATTATGTACATCATTTCATCTGTTTAGCAGTCATATTTTCCAGATTTGCTTTTCTTTGGTGTGTGGGTACACAAATTAGGTTAACATCCATACCCTGATCAAATTCAGTTCATGATTGAACAGTTGACCACTGACACATATTTTCTGTTCGTTTTCAACCAGCAGATGTTGTAAGTCCAGGAAAATTCCTATTGAGAACTTTTAGCGCCTTTTCCTGACCACAATCCTGACTAATGATCTAAATTATCTGCTATAAACGTCCTTTTTACAAGATAGTGCAATGAATGAAATCGTAAATAATATTTATGGAGTTTTTATAAACAACATGTAAAGCTGAAATACTGTGAAGTTCTCATAATTAGGAACTTTTACAACCTACTTTCAATCAAGGGCGATTGGCAGAAAAAAGCTTAACGATATGTTAAAGTTGGTGCTACCAACGTCCCTTTATAGGACATATTAAGATGTTTAACATTATAAATACTATTTATGGAGTTCAATAACACAGGGACAGCTCAGACACTGCGAAATTCTCATTATTATGAATTTTTAGATCTTATTTTCGATCAAGAGCCGTCTGGCAGGGTTCCCTATCACTTTGTCCGTGTTCATTTCGTCCACGCTCACTTCGTCCGGTTCATTTCGTCTAACGTTCACTTTGTCCGCTGTTCACTTCGTCCGCTGTTCACTTAGTCCAATGTTCACTTCGTCCACTGTTCATTTCGTCCACCGTTCATTTGTCCACATTCATTTCGTCCTCAGAATGAATGGAATACCGTGGACATTTTCTTTTTCGATGGAATTTTCGTTATAGGCAAAAGAAAACTTCAGCGGACATTGCTTGCATGAGATTTTTTTTCCTGTCTAAGTTTGTTCGATTAAAATGTATCGATTTTAAATGTTATTTAAAGCTAAACGAGAACTGAACTTTGAAGAGCTTTTAACTCTTTTTGTGTGTACGATGTCAATCACTACAGCATGACTCACGCTATGTTCGGAAAAGGACTATGAGGTGGGATTTTTTAATAACGCTGCATTTTTACTTAGGCACTAAATATTTACATACGATGTCGGCATAGTATTAATATTAATATTCAGTTACTTAGGCACTAAATATTTACATACGATGTCGAGTTATTAATATTCCATTTTACTTACTTAAACACTAAATATTAATTACTATGCCTCATGCGTAGGCAGTTTTGATAGGTTTTTTTTTTTTTTTTTTGCCGATGTCATATTCATAATGCTTACCTATCAAGGTAATATAATAGAAATAGTATTGTGCTTTTACTGAGGCACGAAATATTAATTCACAGTCCCTAGGATTAGGCCTTTTTCAGAGTTTTTACTCTACGGATGACATATCCATAACGTTTACATATCAGCTCAACTTAATAATACTGCGCTTTTCCTTAGGCACTTAATATTATTTCATAGGGCCTAGGCCTTTTTTACAGTTTTAATAAAAAACATGCGTACAATAGTACGCATGTCATATTTTATGACGTTTACGTACCAAGAAAAGGTAATAACATTGCGCTTTTGCTCAAGCACTAAATATTATTTCATAGGCCCTAGGCCTAAACCTAGGCTTTTTTTTACCATTTTTATTCTACGGATGGCATATTCATAATGTTTGCGTATCAACCCGAACTAAAAATATTGCGCTTTTAATCAGGCACTAATGTTATTTCATAGGCCCTAGGCATCGGTCTTTCTTGAAAGATTATTTCATAGGACCTAAGCCTTTTTCCCAGTTTTTATTCTACGCATGTCATATATATAACGTTTACGTATGAAGATAAGGCAATAATAATGCGCTTTTGCTCAAGCACTAAATATTTCATAGGCCCTATGGCTAGGGCTTTTTTTTTTACCGTATTTAGCTTGCAGATATCATATTCATAATGTTTACGTATGTATAAATTCAAGCTACTAATATTGCGCTTTTAATCAGGCACTAAATATTGTTTCATAGTCCCTAGGCCTAGGCATTTTTTGCAGTTTTTATTTTACCGATGGCATATTCATAACGTTTACGTATCAAGTCAAGGTAATAAATAGTATTGCGCTTTTCTACAGGCACGAAATAATATTTCATAGGACCTACGCCTAGGCCTTTTACCGTATTTAGTCTACAGATGTCATATTCATAATGTTTACGTACAAAGTCAGGCTAATAATATTGCGCTTTTCCTTAGGCACGAAATATTATATCATAGGACCTAGGCCTAGGCCTTTTACAGTTTTTATTGTCCGCGTGTCATATTTATAACGTTTACGTATCAAGACAAGATAATAATATTGCGCTGTTGCTCAAGCACTAAATATTATTTCATAGGCCCTAGGCCTAAGCTTAGGCTTTTTTTACAGTTTTTGTTGTACGGATGGCATATTCATAATGTTTGCGTACAAAGTCAGGCTAATAATAATGCGCTTTTCCTTAGACACGAAATGTTATTTCATGGGACCTAGACCTAGGCCTTTTTTACAGTTTTTATTGTACGCATGTCATATTTATAACGTTTGCGTATCAAAACAAGGTAACAATATTGCGCTGTTGCTCAAGCACTAAATATTATTTCATAGGACCTAGGCCTAAGCCTAGGTTTTTTTACAGATTTTGTTCTACGGATGGCATATTCATAATGTTTGCGTATCAACTCAAGCTAATAGCATTGCGCTTTTGTTAAGGCACTAAATATTGTTTCATAAGCCCTACGCTTTAGCCTTTTTTGCAGCGGTTTTTGTACGGATGTCATATTCATAACGTTTACGTATCAAAACAGTCTAATGGTATTGCGCTGTTGCTCAGGCACTAAATAATAATTATATAAGCGACGATGTCTTTCCCATACCTTTGGAAAAAAAAGTAGGTAAATGAAAAACTTGAAGAGTAATGGATTTCGCTCTTTTTTTTTTTTTTTTTTTGCACTTTTTTTAGCACGTTTTTTTTTTTAAAAAAAATAGATCGTGCTTATGGTATCTGTCCAATTTACCTTGTGGAACACCATACGTTTTGTATTCCAGAAATTCTGTGGGTCACAGCTTTATCGCTACGAAGTGTTTATGTATGTTCTCTTCAAAAGTCCAATTGACAATGTTTTTTTTTTTTTTGTTTACGCTGTGCCATTCTCTACAATAGAAATGTGGAGCTTCACCCTCTCTAAGTAATGCACAGATTTCCCGCTTGAGGGCGTGAAGGTCAAACACTTTACTTCAGTATCTCTGTTCCTGGAGACCTATTTGAAAAGTTTTTTTTTCCTTAGCATAGCTTTTTTCATGGAGAATACTTTTCACCTGTTTTCAACTTTACCATTATGTAAGATACTTCCGCTTAAAAGCGCAGAGTTATGTCATGCTTCCTTCTATATTTCTTTTAATTGTTCAATTTGAAAATCGGTTCGTCTCCGATACTTCCTTCTGCTATAAGAAATTTTTTGTGCGCCATTTGTTAATCTTCGTAATGCACTTTTTAGTCTCTGGCGGAAGAAAGTAGATGTTTCTATGTGTGGATGTTGTACGGTTTGTAAAAACCTGATTGCGATGTTTTTCTAACTGGTTGCATTGACTGTGAATAACTTTGATTGATTTAATTCGCGTCGGAATAGATTCAAAAGATGAGCTTATTGCAACCGAAAATTCGGTGTCATCTTTCTGGTTCTCCGTAATAATGCTCGCCTTATTGTTGCATATGAACAATGTATAGAAACATCGTTCCGAATCACTCTTGTTGCAGTTCGGGTTACGACGTTCCGCGTGATATTAGGCGCCTTCAGCTCTTCAGCCACAGTGTACTGCCTTAATATTTTTGTTTTTTTATTAATGTAAGTAAATCTAAAGGACGCACAGTTTTTTTATGAGCATTATTTCTTCATTTTTCATGTTACTAAGAAAGCATGCATTTACTTAATTTTTTTTGGGGGGGGGGGATCCAGACTAAATAGGTTGGTTGGTTGGTTGGTTGGAGGTTTAACGACCACCGTGAGCAACTCAATGGGCTATAAGCAGTCGCCCGTCCCTAATTTAGGGTCACTGGTTCCAGGGAAGGGAGAGAGCCAGTGCCGTAAGACAAACACAACATCCATGCCTGACCGGGATTCGAACCCGGACCCCTTACGGACGAATGATCAGAGGCCAACGCCTTAGACCACTGCGCCACCGGGGCGGCCCAGACAAAATGAATCCTTCTAAGTTCAGCATTGGTACAGGTATATGAATATGTAAAATTGTATAACTTTAATTTAATCCGAGATTTGAAATTTTGATTTCGTAATATTTTCATTCCCAGCAAAAACAATATTGCTGGGCCAACAGTGGTCCATTGCTGGCAGCCAGCACTGCCAGCAATGTCCCAGCACTATGTTGCCGCTGCCGAACCGTCAATAAAATGTCCGGGCGGCCAACAGAAGGGCCAGCAGTTCAGGCCAACAGTTGGCACCCCATCAGTTGTCATATGCCACAACAGGGCCATCAGTGGTCCATCACAGACAGTAGCTGCCACAAGTGGCCCTTCAGTGACCTTTCAGTGGCCCTGCAAGTACTTGCCAGAAATGATGGCTAGCCTGATGTGGTCCGCTAGTGGGCCGTTAGTGGCAGTCAGAAACCATGTGACGTAACTGGTGGCTTGCCGAATCTTGTCCGCCAATTTCCCAATAGTAGCAATAATAAAAAAAAAAAAAAGCAAGGATAACCGCAGTTTCCTAAAGCTACAATTTTTTTTTCTACCCTTACGAAGCTTGTGAATTAACGCACTGCGCTGGGGAAATTTTCTCGACAGACCGGAAAACCGCCGTTTGCATCTGACTAACTTCGATCCTGGCCGTTTACGTGGAAGCCGCGCTCGCTACTTACCGGACTAATTCACGACACTGACGTACGTGCTGGAAGCTATCTGTTTGGTATGCAATGTGTAATCAATGCTTCCCTCTTTCATTTTACAATATTGCGAGGTATTTTTTCATAAAAGTCAGTTTCATATAATTGATAAATTAATTTTTTCAACGTAACGACAGTTTTTTTTTTTTTTTTTTTTACCTTAAGGGAACTTCACTCATTTTCAAGGCGTGTACATACTTAGAGTCGCTTTCCAAAGTTTTGTACTGTCTTGCCGTCTTGAAAAGAGATTGTTGAATAAATATATATTTACCCGTGTTCATGTCACATTCTGTTACATTTTTAACGCTATGTCTTTCCTTTCCGTTGTCCGAAGCTACATTTGTTTTAAAGAGTAAAAGATATTTTATTTTACTTCTCGTTATTTTTAAAAGCGAATTCCTCCCAGTCTTGTGTATTCAACCCATGGATGAGTACACCACATAGCGTTGCTTTTTTTTTCTTTCAAATAATTAATAAATTTTGTACACGTATAATTCTTTTTTTCTTCCAACAAACGCTATTTTAATGGTTTTCCAGGACATGTGTTTCAAGCGGTTTCAAAATTTTTCTTGTTATTCATCCACTCCATTCCATGAATTGTTATTCATGGGAATGGAGTGGGTGTATTTCATGGCTGTAATCTAGTATTTCACGGCTTAATCTGATATCTTCGTCGACGTAAAATTTCATTAGGAAATTAATTCGCCTCTCCACATATGGATTTTTTTCGTAACATCCACTAAAATAACACGATAGCGATAGCGTCGTCTTCAACTAACTGGTACCATGAGAGACACAGCAAGGGTTGCTTCTGCGCATGCGCAGTCCCGATGCTTCCACCTGCTGTTGGGGGTTGCATTGGTTGCCAGCAACGGGCCACTAGTGGCACTTGCTTGGGGGCCCACAATTCACGGCGATGCTGCAGGGCCATCAATGGCTCGCCAACTGATAGCGCTGCCACCACCGGACCACTACCGGGCCGTGAGCGGCAGATTTCAGCCAGAAGTGACCCATCACTGCCAGCTGGTGGCCAGCAGTTTCCCAGCACTTGTGTATTTGCTGGGTTGAACATTTTGAAATACGTACAGCTTTTGTGCCTACGTGATTTTTTATAGTTTTTGTCTGGTTTTTATTTTATTTTTATTTTCTCTTTTTAACATTTTTTCACAGTAAAGTCGTCCACAGAAACTCTTCCACATCGGAAATCTTTTCACGGAACAGTGTCCTTATCTTTCCGAGTGATTGACGGGGCATAATTTGCTGCTTACACGAAATATTTAACAGGGGAGGGGAGAACTGATGGAGTCACCATTTGCATTTTTAATGCTATTTATAATGAGGAGCAGTTTATACATGTAGAAGAAGGGCGTGGGGAGGTTTCCGAGATTACCATTATAAATTTCACCCTAATTTTTTGATATCCAGGACGCGAAACGAAAGATTGGTACCCGGCAAACTCGTACAAGATTTTAAGCTGCAACCTAAATATATGGTACGTGTAAACATTAAATAAAAGCAAATTAAAGGGGCCTAACACATCAGCCTTTAGATGTCTACAACGCACCGTGGCGGCGAGACTTTTTTGGAAGATTTTAAGTTACAACCTAAATATTTTGTATGTAAATATGTAATAAAAGCTAATACTATGGACTTGACAGGTCATTCTCCAGGTGTTTACCAGGCACTTAGGCCGCGCCTTTAAATAATTCCTTAAGACACAAATACAATTTGATGACAGTAATTCCTGAATGGTATGCCAAATGATTTCCACAAAGTTTCAATATTAATTTGAGTGTGATGTAACTTAAATCTTCCATAGGCTGTAACTTTAAATCATCCAAAAGTTTGAAAAATTTCAGTGTAATTATCTGGACTGGAGGTGGAGCCGGCAAAACCCAAATTAAACGTTTACTGCATCCAACTCAAAAATGTTTCACCAGATCTCTACTATACTCTCAGAATTTACTCAACGTGACCAAATCTGGTTCTAAAAGACGATCCGCTCCCACCCCTCTGGAAGGGGGTTATCCCCAAAATATCGCTTGTTTACTAATTCATGGATGACATGCCAGATGATTTCCACGTAATGTTACATAGAAAAGTTGGACGTGCACGGACAGCCATCCATATGTCTGTTCGTGCACGTCCCACTGTTTTAGTACTATTAACTTATATGACTAGACCATATTAAACAATGTTTATGCGGGGAGTAAAAGCTCAAAATTATTAATTTGACTTGTTATGTAAACGACTAAACGTTATCAATATGAGCACAGCCCTGTCCGAGACCCATATTTTTAATGCTTGGGTAGAAATGCAACATTAGGACAACCTACCATGATACAAATAATTTATTTTCCTATTTCACCAACTCACCACAAACTACGGAGAACTGGAAAAAGTGAAATCAAATGTGCGATTTTTATACAACCCCCAACAGTTTTGTGGTTAGCCTACATGGAAGTGAACACGAAGAAATCAAAATACAGTTCTTATACGGCCCCATAGTGATTTTGCGATCACTTGTTCGCCTGGTCTTTTAGCCAGGAAATCACAAAATTTCTTAATTTCTAAGATAATGAAAATGAGATATGAAAAAAAAAAAAAATTGTGAATAACAATTTCAGACGCAGGAGAAAAGATAGCAACGCTATTTTTTATGCAGAGAAACTTTATGGCTCTGAAATTGCATCTGTCCAGTTTTACATGAGGCCAGGCTGTCCGCACACATTTTCAAACGACTTCCTTTCAAAACCACTGCATGAAGATATTCAATGCTAATTTTTCTTAGAGAAAAACAGAAAAAAAGCCGCTATATTTATTGGCTTAAAAATAGAACATCATTCTAAAAGATACATACTACGTCAGGGTTACGAAGAAGCACGATCAACACCTGGTTTCAGTTGCACCGATGTCAACAGGTATGTGGAAGTGACAAATCAGTCCTTTGGTGTTTTGTACAACTACCACCTCCCAGATTTGGTTTAGAACAGAGTGTTGAATGTATCACCAGTATAAATAATAATAATAAAAAAAAACACCGGCATGTCTGTAAAGACTGTAGGCATAAGCGACAAAGCTCAGTAACCTGACCTTTAGACTGTATGCACTATAATCCCAGTTAACTTAAGAGTGTACTATTATCGAAGGTACGAGGAGCTACTGCCTCCGCTATGATAACTAGTGAATAGCGTTTGCAATAAAAAAGCAACAGAATTATTGCTCAGAATCATCATTTTTCTTTGTCCAGCAGTTACCAGAAAAAATTGTCATTAAAGACAATTTTTCAAAATGGCCAAACGGTTTAGAAATAGATTTCACATGAGAAGTTAATCAATGAAGAGCCTTGCTTTATCGGCCGCTGAACTGTCCAGGTTTGAAATCTAACTTTGTGGTTCAAGAAGGGATGGTATGGGTGGAAGACTTTTCGCAACACAGAAACAATAAAGTGAGAAATAGCAAAATGCGATAGGTGTGTACTGGCCGTCCATCGGAATTTGGTAGTTGGGGGATTGAAATATCTCACAATTAGGGGTGATAGCATGCATTAACAGGTCTTCCGTCTCGTGCAACTACCTTGAGTCCAAATCTCTGAGTCACAAGGCGATGCAAGGTGTTAAATTGCCTAAGGGTACTACTCTGTTCGGATTACGCTTGGGATTACTGAAGTCGGTACTGGATGAGGGGAGGGGGAAGTGAGGGACAAAAAGAATCTCCCTGAGTGTCAGGAAAGGAAGTTTGACTTGAGAAAACAATAATATATATTGTCTTCATAAAATATATTTTTGACAATATAAAATATCCTCGTATTTAAGAACATTTAAAATATCTTCAATTTGACCTAATTTTTTTTTTAACATAAGATAATTTTCAAATTATCACGGTGTCCTAATCTTAAGTGTACAACCTAAATATACTCGTAAATTACCATTTTTTGACAACACGGGAACGCAAGAATGCATGATATTGTCGGAATGAATTTGTTTGATGGTTAAGTATACATGGTTCCTGATGGCTTGAGTGGTAAAAAAATTCCGATGGCTAATTCGTCAACTGAAGAAAATAATTCCTCCAAATGATGACACATCCACATTATTAGAGCCTAATATATAAAATATATATATATATATTTAAACGGCAATTTTTGTTCTGCTGAGGTTTCAGTCATTTTTCGCGCAAAACTATATTTCGGAACTTGTGTGTTGCGTGCCTCCATTTGACCAACACGACTAAGTGTTTTCTCATAAATTGGGCAGAGTACCACTCATACATATTCTTGCCTTACCTATCTCAGAATATAAGTTATGTTATTGACTATAACTTTTGGGAGAGTAAGCCAGATCCGGGCCCCTTTTCTTCGCCTTTTCCACGAGAGAAAAACAATCCACCATAAAATAATTTTTCGATCGTACTTGAAATCAGAAATAAATCCATATTAGCTACCCGATGGCCGAATGGTCCGAGGTCAGGGATTCGAGGACTAATCATTCGCCAAAGATAGGTTCCGGTTCGAATCTCGGTGAGGCATGAATGGCGTATTTGTCTTACGGCACAGTTTCTCTCCGTTTCCTGAAACCAGTGACACAAAATTAGAAATGGGCGACTGCTAATAGTCCATTGAGTTGCTCACGATATACATGAGATTCTTAATGCTGCCGAGACACGATTAATAATGGAAATAATTGCAACTTTTAAAGACGATACTTTAATTTGCAATTAAGACCAGCTAAAATCAGTAGCAAGATCTTTCAAACCCACTATGGGTTCGTCATCAGCCACAGTGAAGGTGAAGCAACGTAGTTATATAGCCGAAAGCAATCACCCACAGTGCAACAGCATGGTAAGGTGTTGCTTCAACCCTTCACACACACGCATTCGACATGTATACAGATAATGCAAATTAACTACAAAACACGGTTATGAGTTCTGATAGTGTGTACAATGATTTGATATAAAATGTTTCCATGAGGTCGGTAGAATCCATGGCACGTCATCGGTACAACAGTGGTCAGCAAAGATATTTATGTACAAACTTTCTGTAAACAATAAGTCAGAAAAGTCAGTAAACAAACTTTCTGTAAACAATTGCTCACGATGGTCGTTAAAGCTAAGAAAAAAAAAAAAAGAGAACAAGAGGCGGAGATACAGCTGCAAACAGAAGGGCACAAATTCCACCTACCGACAGAACTGTGATGTTAAAACTCCTCAAATACTAACCTAAAGTGTTCCAAAGGGATAATGACGTCCCGTGTTGAAAGAATTTTAAATCGTATATGTACAAGTACAATACAAGCAGAGATATTGAAAAAAACAGATAGGCGCCCCACTAGCGGCGAAATTAAGAATTATTTTCAGAAGAAAATACGCACAACGAGTTCTCATAGTTTGTAGCATCTGACAGAAAAAGAATTTTTTATATTGGGGTTTAGTAATGCAGGTACTGCTGTAAACGGAAACGTGAAGTTACGTACTTAAAATCCGAAATCTAGAAGCAAACGTATGCTCAACAAATATCAACAAATATTGATGCGTTAAGAAAAACCATAATAACGTATGCGTTAAGAAAAACTGGAAATTATATGAGAAACCTTTCGCACCGGACACGCTCTCCAACAAAAAAATAATTTTTCAAATCGGACTCTTACAAGTACAGGTATCGACAAAAATAAGATATACATCTACGCCCTCTGGCGGGGAAACCATACGCTATTTTAAACAGAAGGTATTCTCAAAAGATTTTCCGAGGTCAGCGGTATAGGTCCACGAAAGAATTCTTTCAGAAGCTTAGATTTTTCTGCAAATACATCAGAAGCAGAAATAAACACTTGCGGACCCTGGTGACCAAACCATTCCTTACCAAAAATTAGAAATTATGTGCAAAACATTTACCACGAGAAGCTGTTTCCAATGCAGGAAGAATTTTTCAAATCGGACTTTAGAAGCAGAGATATTGAGGAAAACAAAATTTATCTTTACGCCCCCTAGCGGTAAATATATCCATTACTTGAAAAAGAAACTGTGCCTAAAGTTGTAAACAGCTTCGAAAGGAAGAAATAATTTCTTCAATCGGATATTTAGAAGCAAATATATGAATTAAGGGTGTGCAAGGTCAGGTGATGAGAAATATACCATAGCGTCTCTTGACAAATCTCAACCCCCGCCTTCTCGCGGTGCATCGTGTTCCAAAAAAGGGTTTCTGACGACCGAAAAATAGCGGTATACCTATACCACCGGGATTAGAGGGAATGCTATCCCACACTCACCAACCCGCTTGGCCTGCGTGACAAGTTATGGCCAACCTCCTGCCCTCACCAAACCAAAAAGACGATGACATTGATGAAGAAATTAATCTGCGTATAAAACTTGGTTGGAGAACTTTTGGGAGAAACAGTACAAATTTTAAGAGCAATATATATCATTATGTCTCAAAAGAGAAGTGTTTAGTCAATGCAGAGTCGTGGACCTTAACTAAAGACATACAAAGACTACAGACAACTGAAAGAAGCCTGGAGAACTCCATTCGTGATGTAACCAGGAAAGATAAGATGAAGAACTCGTGGATAAAGAAAACGACATCATGATCAGAGTAAATTCCCTGAAATGGTAATGGGCTGGACATATTGCCAGAAGGATGGACCACCAATGGATATCCGAAAATTTAGACTGAATTCCAAGGGACACGAAAAGACCATGAAGATGACCAGATGGGTGGATGAAATTCGAAAGCATGCGGGAGTGGCGTGGATGAGACTGGCTCAAGATAGGCCGTTGTGGAAGAAACTTGGGGAGACCTTCAACCAGAATTGGAATGATAATGGTTGACAATGATGATGATATGAAATGAAATGTATTTTAAATTCGATGTCACCTGTATTTACGCCCTTTAGCGGCGAACTTATGCATCGGGAAAAACCGGAATGCAAGGATCATCATTCTCATGTTTTCAGGCTTCCCAATGCAAAAAGAATTTTTCTAATCGGATTAATAGTTGCAGAGATATGTTGTCCACAGACAGACGGACGGACGGACAAGCACGATCTTTTTTTTATAAAGCACGCCCTAAAAAGTTCAATATTATCTCCTCAAGATTACGGTCCTCAATGTGCACGGATAATTTTTTTTTTTTTTTTTTTTTTTTTTTGTGCTATTTTCTGTCCTTGGTCGCCAATGTCTTTCGAAACTTTCATGACTGCTCTCATTTGAGCAAGAATGTTTGCCGTATATCTTAAACACATTTCTTTCCTTTTTTTTTTTTTTTTTTTGTTCATAGTTTCATAGTTGTGTGGGAGCGGAGATATCTCTCCTTTCGGTACTAAGAGAGCCACGTGAGTGCAACAAAAATAAATGTCAACATAACATTGTTCAGTATAAACGAGCCCTCTTTTTTATTTTTATTATTCTTTTTTTTTTTTCCCCTATTCTTTTTTTTTTTTTTTTTGCGAGAATCTGCGTTGGGTAGTCGGCAGGATCACCATATGGCGGGAGTCTACCTTCTCAAAGAAGGCACCCTATGCAGTTCTCTTTGTGTATTTCGACTCCTTATCCTGGATACATTTTTATTACTTTTTTCTTACAATGAGTACACATATATTACGCTACAAGTATTACATTTTTATACACATTACATAAATTTATAAGAAATCATATACTACTGTACATTATGGTGAATTGCATATTTCCACATATTTGAAAAAAGTTTTTGGAGTCAGACATTGGCTTGTTTTTGTGTGACATATTTTTGCCATACTTTTACAATGATCAGAATTGTAAATTGTGCCCAATTGACTTTAAATATGACATTATTGGAACATTGCCATAACTTCTTACAATTCTGGCAATCCTTTCGGTCAAATCTCTATATTTCTTCTTTTGCTGTGGAAGAATTTGCCCAGCTCTTAGTCGCTCTTTTAAAGCACAAACCGAAGACTCTTCAAGCTGAAGACGTTTCGAATTGCAGGGAACCCCTGACAAATTCAAAAATGAATTAATTGTATGTGGGCATCGGCTAATGGCAGAACCTTGTCCGGGAAGGAAAGGGTGAGAAGCGTAGACAATCTGTCAGAGGTTCCCTGCAATTCGCAAATCAGTTGCATTTATAATTATTAGTGAAGATTCTCCTAGGACTCAGAGCAAATATTGCGAAACCTTTGTTTCATGAAATCGCCAACGTAAGATAACATCTTGTAGTCTTTAGCTCCCCTTCCCAAAGAGGTCTTTTTTTTTTTTATTGGAGATTTAACGACCACCGTGAGCAACTCAATGGGCTATAAGCTGTCGCCCGTCCCTAATTTAGGGTCACTGGTTCCAGGGAAGGGAGAGAGCCAGTGCCGTAAGACAAACACAACATCCATGCCTCACCGGGATTCGAACCCGGACCCCTGTCGGACGAATGATCAGAGGCCATCGCTTAGACCACTGCGGCCCCAAAGAGGTCTGCGGGGCCTATCTGTACCTTTGGGGGGGGGGAGGGCTTAATTAAAAAATACAGAAAGTAAGGTTTTTCTGTCCACTCTAGAATAGGTGTTCAGGGTTCATAACAATATTTTTTATATCTCACAGGTACGAAAATTTTCTAATGACACCGACTAGTGCTTAAGCACAGAAAAACTGATCACACAAACGCTAAGGGCTCGTATATAAAATGCCTATTTTTTGGGAGATAGGCTGAAACGTTTTGTATGCTGCAAACATTACGTTGCAACTCATTTTTCAGTAGTGACGAGTTCCTGTCAATTTAACAATGTCGTCTGCACTGACAATGTGAATAATTTATCATTCAGTCACATAATTTTTATTCGGCGAGTTGTTTCTTTGTCCTTCAGCTAGTACCTGTTTTACCAATCCGATGAATGATGAGTGCATTTTATTAGCTTTTATAAAATGATTACAAATACCTAGGGTGTAACTACAAATCTTTCAAAAAGGCCAGCGGCCTAGGTGCTTGTAAACAGCTGAGAAATGATCCATTGGAGTGCCTTACATTAGCTTTAATAAAATGTTTACAAATATAAAATATTTAGGTTGTAATTTCAATACTTCCAAAAATTCCCGCGGCATAGGTGTGTTGTCAGCATCTGAAGACCGATTTGTTGAGTCTCTTTTGATTAGCTTTTATTACATGTTATCACATGCCAAATATTAAAATCATAACTCAAAATTCAGTGAGTCAGAAAGCTTCTGTATAGACCTTGTGTCATTATGATCTTACATATGCATTTATATCACTACGAAAACTAGTGCATTTCGTTTAGTTCCACTAAGAAAACTCTTACACTTTGACGAGATCTCAGAACGAAACGCAATTTGTGTACATCCCGTTATAAGAGAACGTGTAGGAGTTTACCGCTATGGGAGTTTACCTGGATCCGAAATATTTATCCAAGTGTAGTTTCGGTTCAAACGACATGTTTTCCTAATTTCTGAGAATTCACCAGAGAAGGGACAGACCGAATATAATCCTTCCCCAGCAGGGCTGTCCCCCAGGCTCCCAAGCTAATTGTTTAATGGCATTCCGAACAAGCCTTTGAAAACATCCACGGCAGCCAGTTTACGAAGCACTGCTCCAGGCTACAGTATTTGTTGACTCACTAGATCACCCCCTTCTCTTTCCGATCCTAGAGAAGATGAGGCGACCGACACAGCTCATTTTAGTTACAAAGGTTCTCACCGGTGCCTGATGGTTAGCAAAGGCAGCAATCAGTTCTAGCTATCGCTCTTAAGGAAAAGGTTAACGTAGTCGAAGTTCTTGCTGCAAGTTGAACAATGGAATTTGTAGTATCATCCAAGGGTAGGCCAAAAGCCATTTATAAAGGTTTTATTTTCACCAGAGACACAGAAAAGGATGGAAATACAGTTTGGCGCTGTCAAAACCGAACTTGCGGAGTACGGATGAAAGCCTGTCGGACTGATGTTATACGAGAACCCAGAGAGCACAAATTCCATGCTCCATCCGTAGCAGATGTTGCCAAGGCTAAAATACTAGATACTATTCAAACAACTGATTGTGACAGCAGCAGTAACACCAGAAACATTGTGCTGTCAACATTTTTTTCTGTTCTAACCTCAATTGTAGCAGAAGTACAGTCAAAGGCAGCCATAGCACGACAAATTCGAAGAAAGCGTCGTCGGAACATGCCAGTCGAGGATGCAGATGTAGTTATACCTCGTGATTTACGGGTGACAACTTCTGGGGAACCATTTTATATTCCGTGTGGAGACCATCTTTTGTTCTGTTCAAGGAGGTGCCTGGAAATTTTATGTGAATATAAAAATTGGTTAGCAGATGGGACTTTTTATGTCGCGCCTCATGGCTTCTTACAACTTCACACAATTCATGCCCTTTTGGAAAATTCTGTAAGTGTGCCATGTGTCTTCGCGTTGCTCAAAAGCAAAAACACTGCCACATATCTTGAACTTTTGCATACGATTGATGTAGCAGGCGTTTTGTCGCCAGAATCAGTAATAATTGATTTCGAAGCAGCAGCTATTTCAGCATTCAAGACAAGGTTCTCTCTAGTTTCTGTGCATGGCTGCTTTTTCCATCTGAGCCAATCAATCTGGCGGCGTGTGCAAACTGCTGGTTTGCAAACCAGATATTTAGAAGATGCTAATTTTTCTCTTCTGACGCGCTGCCTGCCGGCGCTTGCTTTTGTCCCAATAACTGCGGTCGAGGAAGCATTCGAAAGTTTGACTACGTCAGAGAATTTTCCACAGGAATTAGACAGTGTTGTGGATTACTTCGAGGCAACATATATTGGCACATTGTCTCGAGGAGGCCGCCGACGACGACCAATGTATGAAGCGTCCTTGTGGTCTCACAGTGATAGCTGGTCTCCCAAGAAGAACTAACTCTTTGGAAATCTGGCACAGTGCTTTCAACAAAACAGTTGGAATAGCACACCCAAGTATCAGAACTTTAGTGAACCGTCTTCAGCTTGAAGAGTCTTCGGTTTGTGCTTTAAAAGAACGACTACAAGCTGGGCAAATTCTTCCGCAGCAAAAGAAGAAATATAGAGATATGACCGAAAGGATTGCCAGAGTTGTAAGAAGTTATGGCAATGTTCCAATAATGTCATATTTAAAGTCAATTGGGCACAATTTACAATTCTGATCATTGTAAAAGTATGGCAAAAATATGTCACACAAAAAAACAAGCCAATGTCTGACTCCAAAAACTTTTTTCAAATATGTGGAAATATGCAATTCACCATAATGTACAGTAGTATATGATTTCTTATAAATTTATGTAATGTGTATAAAAATGTAATACGTTGTAGCGTAATATATGTGTATTCATTGTAAGAAAAAAGTAATAAAAATGTATCCAGGATAAGGAGTCGAAATACACAAAGAGAACTGCATAGGGTGCCTTCTTTGAGAAGGTAGACTCCCGCCATATGGTGATCCTGCCAACGACCCAACGCAGATTCTCGCAAAAAAAAAAAAAAAAGAATAGGGAAAAAAAAAAAAAAAGAATAATAAAAATAAAAAAGAGGGCTCGTTTATACTGAACAATGTTATGTTGACATTTATTTTTGTTGCACTCACGTGGCTCTCTTAGTACCGAAAGGAGAGATATCTCCGCTCCCACACCACTATGAACAAAACAAAAAAAAAAAAAGGAAAGAAATGTGTTTAAGATATACGGCAAACATTCTTGCTCAGATGAGAGCAGTGATGACAGTTTCGAAAGACATTGGCGACCAAGGACAGAAAATAGCACACCAAAAAATAAAAAAAAATAAAAAAATATTATCCGTGCACATTGAGGACCGTAATCTTGAGGAGATAATATTGACCTTTTTAGGGCGTGCTTTGTAAAAAAAGATCGTGCTTGTCCGTCCGTCCGTCTGTCTGTGGACAACATATCTCTGCAACTATTAATCCGATTAGAAAAATTATTTTTGCATTGGGAAGCCTGAAAACATGAGAATGATGATCCTTGCATTCCGGTTTTTTCCCGATGCATAAGTTCGCCGCTAAAGGGCGTAAATACAGGTGACATCGAATTTAAAATACATTTCATTTCATATCATCATCATTGTCAACCATTATCATTCCAATTCTGGTTGAAGGTCTCCCCAAGTTTCTTCCACAACGGCCTATCTTGAGCCAGTCTCATCCACGTCACTCCCGCATGCTTTCGAATTTCATCCACCCATCTGGTCATCTTCATGGTCTTTTCGTGTCCCTTGGAATTCAGTCTAAATTTTCGGATATCCATTGGTGGTCCATCCTTCTGGCAATATGTCCAGCCCATTACCATTTCAGGGAATTTACTCTGATCATGATGTCGTTTTCTTTATCCACGAGTTCTTCATCTTATCTTTCCTGGTTACATCACGAATGGAGTTCTCCAGGCTTCTTTCAGTTGTCTGTAGTCTTTGTATGTCTTTAGTTAAGGTCCACGACTCTGCATTGACTAAACACTTCTCTTTTGAGACATAATGATATATATTGCTCTTAAACTTTGTACTGTTTCTCCCAAAAGTTCTCCAACCAAGTTTTATACGCAGATTAATTTCTTCATCAATGTCATCGTCTTTTTGGTTTGGTGAGGGCAGGAGGTTGGCCATAACTCGTCACGCAGGCCAAGCGGGTTGGTGAGTGTGGGATAGCATTCCCTCTAATCCCGGTGGTATAGTTATACCGCTATTTTTCGGTCGTCAGAAACCCTTTTTTGGAACACGATGCACCGCGAGAAGGCGGGGGTTGAGATTTGTCAAGAGACGCTATGGTATATTTCTCATCACCTGACCTTGCACACCCTTAATTCATATATTTGCTTCTAAATATCCGATTGAAGAAATTATTTCTTCCTTTCGAAGCTGTTTACAACTTTAGGCACAGTTTCTTTTTCAAGTAATGGATATATTTACCGCTAGGGGGCGTAAAGATAAATTTTGTTTTCTCAATATCTCTGCTTCTAAAGTCCGATTTGAAAAATTCTTCCTGCATTGGAAGCAGCTTCTCGTGGTAAATGTTTTGCACATAATTTCTAATTTTTGGTAAGGAATGGTTTGGCCACCAGGGTCCGCAAGTGTTTATTTCTGCTTCTGATGTATTTGCAGAAAAATCTAAGCTTCTGAAAGAATTCTTTCGTGGACCTATACCGCTGACCTCGGAAAATCTTTTGAGAATACCTTCTGTTTAAAATAGCGTATGGTTTCCCCGCCAGAGGGCGTAGATGTATATCTTATTTTTGTCGATACCTGTACTTGTAAGAGTCCGATTTGAAAAAATTTTTTTGTTGGAGAGCGTGTCCGGTGCGAAAGGTTTCTCATATAATTTCCAGTTTTTCTTAACGCATACGTTATTATGGTTTTTCTTAACGCATCAATATTTGTTGATATTTGTTGAGCATACGTTTGCTTCTAGATTTCGGATTTTAAGTATGTAACTTCACGTTTCCGTTTACAGCAGTACCTGCATTACTAAACCCCAATATAAAAAATTCTTTTTCTGTCAGATGCTACAAACTATGAGAACTCGTTGTGCGTATTTTCTTCTGAAAATAATTCTTAATTTCGCCGCTAATGGGGCGCCTATCTGTTTTTTTCAATATCTCTGCTTGTATTGTACTTGTACATATACGATTTAAAAAATTCTTTCAACACGGGACGTCATTATCCCTTTGGGACACTTTAGGTTAGTATTTGAGGAGTTTTAACATCACAGTTCTGTCGGTAGGTGGAATTTGTGCCCTTCTGTTTGCAGCTGTATCTCCGCCTCTTGTTCTCTTTTTTTTTTTTTAGCTTTAACGACCATCGTGAGCAATTGTTTACAGAAAGTTTGTTTACTGACTTTTCTGACTTATTGTTTACAGAAAGTCTGTACATAAATATCTTTGCTGACCACTGTTGTACCGATGACGTGCCATGGATTCTACCGACCTCATTGAAACATTTTATATCAAATCATTGTACACACTATCAGAACTCATAACCGTGTTTTGTAGTTTATTTGCATTATTTGTATACATCTCGAATGCGTGTGTTTGAAGGGTTGAAGCAGCACCTTACCATGCTGTTGCACTGTGGGTGATTGCTTTCGGCTATATAACTACGTTGCTTCACCTTCACTGTGGCTGATGACGAACCCATAGTGGGTTTGAAAGATCTTGCTACTGATTTTAGCTGGTCTTAATTGCAAATCAAAGTATCGTCTTTAAAAGTTGCAATTACTTCCATTATTAATCGTGTCTCGGCAGCATTAAGAATCTCATGTATATCGTGAGCAACTCAATGGACTATTAGCAGTCGCCCATTTCTAATTTTGTGTCACTGGTTTCAGGAAACGGAGAGAAACTGTGCCGTAAGACAAATACGCCATTCATGCCTCACCGAGATTCGAACCGGAACCTATCTTTGGCGAATGATTAGTCCTCGAATTCCTGACCTCGAACGACTCGGCCATCGGATAGCTAATATGGATTTATTTCTGATTTCAAGTACGATCGAAAAATTATTTTATGGTGGATTGTTTTTCTCTTGTGGAAAAGGCGAAGAAAAGGGGCCCGGATCTGGCTTACTCTCCCAAAAGTTATAGTCAATAACATAACGTATATTCTGAGATAGGTAAGGCAAGAATATGTATGCGTGGTACTCTGCCCAATTTATGAGAAAACACTTAGTCGTGTTGGTCAAATGGAGGCACGCAACACACAAGTTCCGAAATATAGTTTTGCGCGAAAAATGACTGAAACCTCAGCAGAACAAAAAATTGCCGTTTAAATATATATATATATTTTATATATTAGGCTCTAATAATGTGGATGTGTCATCATTTGGAGGAACTATTTTCTTCAGTTGACGAATTAGCCATCGGAATTTTTTTACCACCCAAGCCATCAGGAACCATGTATACTTAACCATCAAACAAATTCATTCCGACAATATCATGCATTCTTGCGTTCCGTGTTGTCTAAAAATGGTAATTTACGAGTATATTTAGGTTGGACACTTAAATTAGGACACCGTGATAATTTGAAAATTATCTTATGTTAAGCAAAAAAATTAGGTCAAATTGAAGATATTTTAAATGTTCTTAAATACGAGAATATTTTATATTGTCAACAATATATCTTATATTGTCAAAAACATATTTTATGAAGACAATATATATTATTGTTTTCTCAAGTCAAACTTCCTTTCCTGACACTCAGGGAGATTCTTTTTGTCCTACACTTTCCCCCTCCCCTCATCTAGTACCGACTTCAGTAATCCCATGCGTAATCCGAACAGAGTAGTACCCTTAGGCAATTTAACACCTTGCATCGCCTTGTGACTCAGAGCCTTGGACTCAAGGTAGTTGCAGGAGACTGAAGACCTGTTAATGCATGCTATCACCCCTAATTGTGAGATATTTCAATCCCCCAACTACCAAATTCCGATGGACGGCCAGTACACACCTATCGCATTTTGCTATTTCTCACTTTATTGTTTCTGTGTTGCGAAAAGTCTTCCACCCATACCATCCCTTCTTGAACCACAAAGTTAGATTTCAAACCTGGACAGTTCAGCGGCCGATAAAGCAAGGCTCTTCATTGATTAACTTCTCATGTGAAATCTATTTCTAAACCGTTTGGCCATTTTGAAAAATTGTCTTTAATGACAATTTTGTCTGATAACTGCTTAACAAAGAAAAATGATGATTCTGAGCAATAATTCTTTTGCTTTTTTATTCGAAACGCTATTCACTAGTTATCATAGCGGAGGCAGTAGCTCCTCGTACCTTCGATAATAGTACACTCTTAAGTTAACTGGGATTATAGTGCATACAGTCTAAAGGTCAGGTTACTGAGCTTTGTCGCTTATGCCTACAGTCTTTACAGACATGCCGGTGTTTTTTTATTATTATTATTATTTATACTGGTGATACATTCAACACTCTGTTCTAAACCAAATCTGGGAGGTGGCAGTTGTACAAAACACCAAAGGACTGATTTGTCACTTCCACATACCTGTTGACATCGGTGCAACTGAAACCAGGTGTTGATCGTGCTTCTTCGTAACCCTGACGTAGTATGTATCTTTTAGAATGATGTTCTATTTTTAAGTCAATAAATATAGCGGCTTTTTTCTGTTTTTCTCTAAGAAAAATTAGCATTGAATATCTTCATGCAGTGGTTTTGAAAGGAAGTCGTTTGAAAATGTGTGCGGACAGCCTGGCCTCATGTAAAACTGGACAGATGCAATTTCAGAGCCATAAAGTTTCTCTGCATAAAAAATAGCGTTGCTATCTTTTCTCCTGCGTCTGAAATTGTTATTCACATTTTTTTTTCATATCTCATTTCCATTATCTTAGAAATTAAGAAATTTTGTGATTTCCTGGCTAAAAGACCAGGCGAACAAGTGATCGCAAAATCACTATGGGGCCGTATAAGAACTGTATTTTTGATTTCTTCGTGTTCACTTCCATGTAGGCTAACCACAAAACTGTTGGGGGTTGTATAAAAGTCGCACGTTTGATTTCACTTTTTCCAGTTCTCCGTAGTTTGTGGTGAGTTGGTGAAATGTGAAAATAAATTATTTGTATCATGGTAGGTTGTCCTAATGTTGCATTTCTACCCAAGCATTAAAAATATGGGTCTCGGACAGGGCTGTGCTCATATTCATAACGTTTAGTCGTTTACATAACAAGTCAAATTAATAATTTTGAGCTTTTACTCCCGCATAAACATTGTTTAATATGGTCTAGTCATATAAGTTAATAGTACTAAAACAGTGGGACGTGCACGAACAGACATATGGATGGCTGTCCGTGCACGTCCAACTTTTCTATGTAACATTACGTGGAAATCATCTGGCATGTCATCCATGAATTAGTAAACAAGCGATATTTTGGGGGATAACCCCCCTTCCAGAGGGGTGGGAGCGGATCGTCTTTTAGAACCAGATTTGGTCACGCTGAGTAAATTCTGAGAGTATAGTAGAGATCTGGTGTAACATTTTTGAGTTGGATGCAGTGTACGTTTAATTTGGGGTCTGCCGGCTCCACCTCCAGTCCAGATAATTACACTGAAATTTTTCAAACTTTTGGATGATTTAAAGTTACAGCCTATGGAAGATTTAAGTTACATCACACTCAAATTAATATTGAAACTATGTGGAAATCATTTGGCATACCATTCAAGAATTACTGTCATCAAATGGTATTTGTGTCTTAAGGAATTATTTAAAGGCGCGGCCTAAGTGCTTGGTAAACACCTGGAGAATGACCTGTCAAGTCCATAGTATTAGCTTTTATTACATATTTACATACAAAATATTTAGGTTGTAACTTAAAATCTTCCAAAAAAGGCTCGCCGCCACGGTGCGTTGTAGACATCTAAGGGCTGATGTGTTAGGCCCCTTTAATTTGCTTTTATTTAATGTTTACACGTACTATATATTTAGGTTGTAGCTTAAAATCTTGTACGAGTTTGCCGGGTACCAATCTTTCGTTTCGCGTCCTGGATATCAAAAATTTAGGGTGAAATTTATAATGGTAATCTCGGAAACCTCCCCCACGCCCTTCTTCTACATGTATAAACTGCTCCTCATTATAAATAGCATTAAAAATGCAAATGGTGACTCCATCAGTTCTCCCCCCCCCCCCCCCCCGTTAAATATTTCGTGTAAGCAGCAAATTATGCCCCGTCAATCACTCGGAAAGATAAGGACACTGTTCCGTGAAAAGATTTCCGATGTGGAAGAGTTTCTGTGGACGACTTTACTGTGAAAAAATGTTAAAAAAGAGAAAATAAAAATAAAAATAAAAACCAGACAAAAACTATAAAAAATCACATAGACACAAAAGCTGTACGTTTTTCAAAATGTTCAATGAAAATATTACGAAATCAAAATTTCAAATCTTGGATTAAATTAAAGTTATACAATTTTACATATTCCTATACCTGTACCAATGCTGAACTTAGAAGGATTCATTTTTTCTGGATTCCCCCGCTCCCGCCCCCCCCCAAAATTAAGTAAATGCAGCTTTCTTAGTAACATGAAAAATGAAGAAATAATGCTCATAAAAAAACTGTGCGTCCTTTAGATTTACTTACATTAATCAAAAAACAAAAATATTAAGGCAGTACACTGTGGCTGAAGATCTGAAGGCGCCTAATATCACGCGGAACGTCGTAACCCGAACTGCAACAAGAGTGATTCGGAACGATGTTTCTATACATTGTTCATATGCAACAATAAGGCGAGCATTATTACGGAGAACCAGAAAGATGACACCGAATTTTCGGTTGCAATAAGCTCATCTTTTGAATCTATTCCGACGCGAATTAAATCAATCAAAGTTATTCACAGTCAATGCAACCAGTTAGAAAAACATCGCAATCGGGTTTTTACAAACCGTACAACATCCACACATAGAAACATCTACTTTCTTCCGCCAGAGACTAAAAAGTGCATTACGAAGATTAACAAATGGCGCACAAAAAATTTCTTATAGCAGAAGGAAGTATCGGAGACGAACCGATTTTCAAATTGAACAAGTAAAGAAGAAATATAGAAGGAAACATGACATAACTCTGCGCTTTCAAGCGGAAGAATCTTGCATAATGGAAAAGTTGAAAATAGGTGAAAAGTATTCTCCATGAAAAAAGCTATGCTAAGGAAAAAAAACTTTTCAAATAGGTCTCCAGGAACAGAGATACTGAAGTAAAGTGTTTGATCTTCACGCCCTCAAGCGGGAAATCTGTGCATTACTTAGAGAGGGTGAAGCTCCACATCTCTATTGTAGTGAATGGCACAGCGTAAACAAAAAAAAAAAAAACATTGTCAATTGGACTTTTGAAGAGAACGTACATAAACACTTCGTAGCGATAAAGCTGAGACCCACAGAATTTCTCAAACACAAACGTGTATTGTTCTACAAGGTAAATTGGACAGATACCATAAGCACGATCTATTTTTTTTAAAAATTGTGCTAAAAAAAGTGAAAAAAAAAAAAAAAAAAAGAGCGAAATCCATTACTCTACAAGTTTTTCATTTACCTACTTTTTTTTTCCCAAAGGTATGGGAAAGACATCGTCGCTTATATAATTATTATTTAGTGCCTGAGCAACAGCGCAATACCATTAGACTGTTTTGATACGTAAACGTTATGAATATGACATCCGTACAATGAAAACTTCTAGAAAGACCGATGCTTAGGGCCTATGAAATAACATTAATGCCTGATTAAAAGCGCAATACTATTAGCTTGAGTTGATACGCAAACATTATGAATATGCCATCCGTCGAACAAAAGCTGTAAAAAAAGCCTAGGCTTAGGCCTAGGACCTATGAAATAATATTTAGTGCTTGAGCAACAGCGCAATATTATTACCTTGTCTTGATACGTAAATGTTATAAATATGATATGCGTAAATAAAAACTGTAAAAAAGGCCTAGGTCTAGGCCCTATGAAATAATATTTGGTGCCTAAGGAAAAGCGCAATATTATTAGCCTGACTTTGTACGCAAACATTATGAATATGCCATCCGTAGAACAAAAACTGTAAAAAAGCCTAGGCTTAGGCCTAGGGCCTATGAAATAATATTTAGTGCTTGAGCAATACGGTAAAAAAGGCCTAGGCGTAGGTCCTATGAAATATTATTTAGTGCCTGTAGAAAAGCGCAATACTATTTATTACCTTGACTTGATACGTAAACGTTATGAATATGCCATCGGTAGAATAAAAACTGCAAAAAAGGCCTAGGCCTAGGGACTATGAAACAATATTTAGTGCCTGATTAAAAGCGCAATATTAGTAGCTTGAATTTATACATACGTAAACATTATGAATATGACATTTGCAAACTAAATAAGGTAAAAAAGCCCTAGCCATAGGGCCTATGAAATATTTAGTGCTAGAGTAAAAGCGCATTATTATTGGCTTATCTTGATACGTAAACGTTATAAATATGACATGCGTAGAATAAAAACTGTGAAAAAGGCTTAGGTCCTATGAAATAATCTTTAGTGCCTAAGTAAAAGCACATTATTATTACCTTGTCTTCATGCGTAAACATTATGAATATGACATCCGTACAATGAAAACTTCAAGAAAGACCGATGCCTAGTGCCTATGAAATAACATTAGTGCCTGATTAAAAACGCAATATTTTTAGTTTGGGTTGATACGCAATCATTATGAATATGCCATCCGTAGAATAAAAATGGTAAAAAAAAGCCTAGGTTTAAGCCTAGGGCCTATGAAATAATATTTAGTGCTTGAGCAAAAGCGCAATGTTATTACCTTTTCTTGGTACGTAAACGTCATGAAATATGACATGCGTACAATAAAAACTGTAAAAAACGCCTAGGCCCTATGAAATAATATTTAGTGCCTAAGGAAAAGCGCAGTATTATTAAGTTGAGCTGATATGTAAACGTTATGGATATGTCATCCGTAGAGTACAAACTGTGAAAAAGGCCTAATCCTAGGGACTGTGAATTAATATCTCGTTCCTCAGTAAAAGCACAATACTATTTCTATTATATTACTTTGATAGGTAAGCATTATGAATATGACATCGGCAAAAAAACAAACAAAAAACCTATCAAAACTGCCTACGCATGAGGCATAGTAATTAATATTTAGTGTTTAAGTAAGTAAAATGGAATATTAATAACTCGACATCGTATGTAAATATTTAGTGCCTAAGTAAAAATGCAGCGTTATTAAAAAATCCCACCTCATAGTCCTTTTCCGAACATAGCGTGAGTCATGCTGTAGTGATTGACATCGTACACACAAAAAGAGTTAAAAAGCTCTTCAAAGTTCAGTTCTCGTTTAGCTTTAAATAACATTTAAAATCGATACATTTTAATCGAACAAACTTAGACAGGAAAAAAAATCTCATGCAAGCAATGTCCGCTGAAGTTTTCTTTTGCCTATAACGAAAATTCCATCGAAAAAGAAAATGTCCACGGTATTCCATTCATTCTGAGGACGAAATGAATGTGGACAAAGTGAACGGTGGACGAAATGAACAGTGGACGAAGTGAACATTGGACTAAGTGAACAGCGGACGAAGTGAACAGCGGACAAAGTGAACGTTGGACGAAATGAACCGGACGAAGTGAGCGTGGACGAAATGAACACGGACAAAGTGATAGGGAACCCAGGAGGTCATAGGTCTGATGTCTATCTGTAACACGACACAAAAGGCAAGAGCTACTGAACCCAGCAAGCAGTCTGCAAATTCTCAGCAATTTAACAAAGAAAATAATTTGATTTCCATAATTATACGATATAAAAATAATACCGCAAGAAAGAAGTTGAGACGAACATGTGGAGAAGAGGGACAGAGAAAAGAGCTAGTAGCAAAGTTCTCTTCATAAAATGGTTTGGTTGTTACAGTTAATTATTCTCCATAAGATCATCAGCTAAAGAAAGAAAAAAGATTAAACTTATATGACAGGCTACGTCTGTCCGTAACGCTCTGACGTCATCAGTACTTGCAGCGCCATCTGCTTTTTTCCGATGGCCCAATTCGGATATAAGCTCACCGTTATCGCATCATACGTAAATTCAAGGAGAAATACCAGAGAATAAAATAAAGTTATGAAGACAAACTACTTCTTCTGTGGCAACATTCACGTGCTCGAACAACTGTCAGCGACGTTTGTTCTGTTACGTAGGTGTTATATCGCAATTTATTTCATTTTCTTCACATTGCAGAGTAATCTGCTTTTATCCGGTGGCCGAAATCGGAATTAAGCTCACCGCTATCGCACCATACGTAAAATCAAGGAGAAACTGACGTCAACGCTCTGACGTCATTCAGTACTTGCAGCGCCATCTGCTTTTATCCGGTGGCCGGAATCGGAACTAAGCTCACCGCTATCGCACGATACGTAAAACCAAGGAGAAATACCGGAAAATAAAATAAAGTTAGTAAAACAAACAACTTTATCTGTGGCAACACACACGTGCTCGAACAACTGTCAACAACGTTTGTTCTGTTGAGTAGGTGTTATGTCATGTTTTACTTCATTTTCTTCGAATTGCAAAGTAATTTCATAAAAAGGAATCAGCGTTATTTTATTTCATAAAAAGGAAAAAGTAAAATTGTAAGAAAGTAACTGCAGGCGTAGTTATTTCTTACAGTAAAACCACTTTTTATGAGCGCTTATTTAGCGAGATCCTGGATTTAACGAGTAAAACAGGAAATTTTGGATGGTATAGACCTCGGAATAACCATTACTGCTTAGACCGGGAAAGAAAAGTGACAAATGTTTGGAAGTGCCCGTTGTTCGGACATTTTGCCCAAGTTAATGCCCGTTTGTACAAACGCAGAATCAGTACACGAAGAATATGCACAAAGAAAACAGTTGTAGTGCTTTCTCCAAATGCTGAATACTGAATAAAACTCAATATAATAATTAAATAAATAAATTATGGTGTAGAGGATTCCAATCTCTTACTTAAATAGCCGTTAGGAATAGCGAGCTAGGAGATTTGGGTTAAGATATGCTGTACGAAACAAAAATTTTAGACACGGAGGTGTAACTGCGCAGTTAGCTGGCCGCGTTGTTAGGCAGTGAAGGGTAAATGCGCAGAAAGTAGGTACAAAACCTGCAGGGACAAAAAACGTAACAAGGGATACCTCCACCAACGGGAAACATTCCAGGCACCAGAAACCTCTGTACCAGTAGTAAACCAACCGATGCTACCTGATGCACAGGTCTTTTAAAAATATTCTTTGTTCCTATCATATCACTCTCGCCAAAGTGCCGAAGAAGTTACGTAAAATCCTAAAGTTCAAAGTATCTGTTAGATCATACAGATTGACAGGAGTGTCCGTTGATCACTGTTAAGAGGTTTCATTGTTCGGAGGTTATCGTTATTGGTAATCCTACGGCAGCTGTTCTGTACCAACGAAAACTTGCCGTTACTCGGAGGTTACCGTTATTCGGAGGTTTCACTGTATAATGTTAATTCAAAGCAAATTTGATCGTTACGAATAAAATTCAGTGAAGTCCCCGGATTTAACGCAGGAAAGAACAGCTAAGATGATCCATTTTAGCAAGCAAAGTTACAAAAGTTTATGAAATTCCGTATTTAACGAAGCACTGAAAATCTGATCTCCATTGTCCTGGGAAGGATGAATAGAAATGGTGGCACACAGGATGAAATTGCAACAGCTCACGTGGATCCTGGTGTGCTATAGGAAGAATGTTGATAGAAAAGCGATGGGGAGGGAGTACAATAAGTACTGAACAAGCGGGTTGTATCAAGGGTTGTGCCACAGAATTTCTCCGTCACCCACTCTAAGAGCCTTAGGAGAATCGCCTTAGCAGAGTTAAGAACAGAAGCCGTACTCCTAGGCAAAAAGATGATGGGTGGGATTCACTCACATGTATTAAGTTGATTTCTGGGAGACGATTGCAGATAGGAATAGGGGAGTAATAAAATGGGGATGTGGCCTGGAGGAAAACAAGAGATTACAAATTCCTGGTATTGTGCCCATTTCTACTTTAACCCGCCAACTGAGCGTTGTATTGGGAAAATCGGTGCAGCTTTTACTTCGTGTGAGTTGATAAACAGATGTCAACTCACGTAGCTGTCAAGTAAGAAATCCTAAACTTCTATAAGTGACAAAATGTCTAAGAGAAAACAGTTATCGGTAAACGACAAAGTATCTAGATATCATTAAAGAGCCAGAAAATGGTCAAATATGTTGCCACATGTTATGATATATGTGGATATACACTCAATTAGCTTTGCATTAGGAACACTCCCCGTTTTACATATTCGGAGTGATAACGAACTACCACGTGCGGCTATTGTAAGTTGAGCACACCTATTACAGATACCTAATCAGTAAACGTTTGTCGATATGAGGAAACATGGCGACTTAAGCCGACTTGACCCCGGCCAGATAGTTGGGGCCCGGAGGGCAGGTGCCAGTATTTCGGAAACAGCCGCACTTGTTGGCTGCTGCCGTACTAGTGTACAAGGGTGTGCCATGACTGGATTAACCATGCACAGACATCCAGCAGAACGGCTCACATTGGTCTGCCACACTTGTTGGCTGCTCCCGTACTAATGTATCAAGGGTGTACCGTGACTGGATTAACCGTGCACAGACATCCAGCAGAAGGGCTCACATTGGTCAGCCACACTTGTTGGCTGCTCCCGTACTAGTGTATCAAGGGTGTACCGTGACTGGATTAACCATGCACAGACATCCAGCAGGAGGGCTCACATTAGTTAGCCACACTTGTTGGCTGCACCCGTACTAGTGTATCAAGGGTGTACCATGGCTGGACCAACCATGTACAGACATCCGGCAGAAGGGCTCACATTGGTCAGCCACATGTGACTTACCTGCTAGCAGGACGCACACGACATAAAGGCAGATTGCAGTCAGAACAAACGTCTGCGTAGCTCAGTTGGTAGAGCGACTTGTTCCGGAATAAGCGGACTCGGGTTCGCTCCCGGCGTGGACCAAAAATGGCGGAGAAATTTACTTCGTTATAATGGCGCCCGAACTTTCCGGATGACCCGGCCGTTCAAAATCTCGTAACGGTGTGATGTTCTTTCCACACCGCGAGATAGGAAAAATCAGAGAATCCCTTCTCCAGCGCTTCAAAAATAAATGTGTGTGACGTTGCATTCCACACACCAGATTGACTGGGAGTTCTCAAGTGCACGTTCTACAGCGGATGGCTGCCTGCAACGATTCATGGTCACGGCTGACCCGTGGGCCATGCTCCCGGCCCTCTTTGGGGGGAGGGGGCATGGCAGCAGGACGCACACGACATAAAAGCAGATTGCAGTCAGAACAAACGTCCGCGTAGCTCAATTGGTAGAGTGACTTATTCCGGAATGAGGGGATCCGGGTTCGAATCCTGGCATGGCCTGGAATCACGGAGAAATTTACTTCGTTATACACACTTGTTGGCTGCACCCGTACTAGTGTATCAAGGGTGTACGTACCATGACTGGATCAACCATGTACAGACATCCAGCAGAAGGGCTCACAATGGTCAGCCACGCTTGTTGGCTGCACCTATACTAGTGTATCAAGGGTGTACCATGGCTCGACCAACCATGTACAGACATCCAGCAGAAATGCTCACATTGGTCAGCCACACTTGTTGGCTGCTCCCGTACTAATGTATCAAGGGTGTACCGTGACTGGATTAACCATGCACAGACATCCAGCAGAAGGGCTCACATTGGTCAGCCACACTTGTTGGCTGCTCCCGTACTAGTGTATCAAGGGTGTACCGTGACTGGATTAACCATGCATAGACATCCAGCAGAAGGGCTCACATTAGTCAGCCACACTTGTTGGCTGCACCCGTACTAGTGTATCAAGGATGTACCATGGCTGGACCAACCATGTACAGACATCCAGCAGAAGGGCTCACATTGGTCAGCCACGTGTGACGTACCTGCCAGCAGGACGCACACGACATAAAGACAGATTGCAGTCAGAACAAACGTCTGCGTAGCTCAGTTGGTAGAGCGACTTGTTCCGGAATAAGCGGACTCGGATTCGATCCCGGCGTGGACCAAAAATGACGGAGAAATTTACTTCGTTATAATGGCGCCCGAACTTTCCGGATGACCCGGCCGTTCAAAATCTCGCAATAGTGTGATGTTCTTTCAACACCGCGAGATAGGAAAAATCAGAGAATCCCTTCTCCAGCGCTTCAAAAAATAAATGTGTGTGACGTTGCATTCCACACACCAGATTGACTGGGAGTTCTGAAGTGCACGTTCTACAGCGGATGGCTGCCTGCAACGATTCATGGTCACGGCTGACCCGTGGGCCATGCCCCCGGCCCTCTTTGGGGGGGGGGGGGGAGATGTGACGTACCTGCCAGCAGGACGCACACGATATAAAGGCAGATTGCAGTCAGAACAAACGTCCGCGTAGCTCAATTGGTAGAGTGACTTATTCCGGAATGAGGGGATCCGGGTTCGAATGCTGGCGTGGACAGAAATTACGGAGAAATTTACATCGTTATACACACTTGTTGGCTGCACCCGTACTAGTGTATCAAGGGTGTACCATGACTGGATTAACCATGTACAGACGTCCAGAATGGCTCGTATTTGTCAGCCACGCGCGGTTGATCCGCGAGGTGTGCGTCGGGTGTCACGACTTGTATCTCGGCAACGACGTGCAACAGTCACCCAGATCATCCACCAGTACAACAGGGGTGCAGTTCGACCTATTTGCACATGCACCATGCGCCGTACCTTTTGCTTTTCCCCGGTTTCAACAGCCGGAGACCAACGAGGGTACCAATGATGACGCCCATTAATAGCAAACAACGCCTCACATGGGCCAAAGAACCTCAGCAATGGTCTTTCGACAGATGGATGAAGGTCGTCTATACTCGGGGCAAACTTAACCTGTCATTGGAAGGAAGGCTACAGAGTGTATACTTCCACTGCATAAAATAGTTCCGGTCTAAAAGCTCGTACTCCAGCTTCAACTGGCACTTAAAAAGGACACAGATGTTCAATACGTTGCGTGTGTGTGCATTTAAAAAATTCAGATCTCAGTTTCAGCGGCATTTCTAAAAAATACAGATATTCGTGTTTTGGTGACGTCACTGATGTCACAGCATTCTTGTTTGGGTCAGAGTTAAGCTGTCAACCCAGGTGATATTTATTGCTGTGGGGGTGGGGGGTGGGGGGTCATTAGTGGAAGGATGAGGGCGAAAAAAGTGTTTCCGAGGGCATTTCACTTTTCTCCCCGTGGTTTCTTCTTCTTGATTGTTGTTTTAAAACACTCTTCTGTCTTTTCGGTTTTTTCGAATGGCATCTGCCGGTCACTCGAGTGTATTTCAGCTGCATAAAGCTGGGAAACCATTACGAAGCTCTGCTAAAGTGATCGTTATGAATGTTTTCACTAAATTGATGGAAAAACATTCGCCGAATAAATCAAATGAATTAACAGTTCTTACGGCAAAACTCACTGGCGTTTCAAGTCGCACCATTGCGAGAATGAAGGTTGAACTTAGTATTGAAGTACCTCAGATCCATCGGCAATTTATTTCTTCAAATTAAAATACAATTCTCGCTTGGCTTACATAGAACGTTTTCTCGAAATTAGTTTCGAGTTCCCAATTCAGTTCTCAATATAGGCCAAGAAATGGCCGTCTTTTCCTTTTGAACTTTTGTGCGCAGTTGCCTTAAACGTGTATGAACCGGCATGAAAATTCAGACAAATGAAAGAGTTCCTTCCCGTCGTTAGGCACTTTGGAAAACTGCCACACATAATTCGGAAACTTGGAAAACTGCCACACATTCAAAGTGTTCCTCGGAGGAACAGCAATTTGTGCCCGGCTGATCAATGAAAAACATGTGGCAATTTTCCAAGTTGCTGAAAGATGTGTGGCAGTTTACAGTGAACCCTAAAATATCATTTACCACAGAGACGGGCTCTTGTCCAGTATTTATGGCAACACGGGGTAGTTAAAAATGCATACACATTTAACGGATGTCTGTTATAAAAAAAAAAAAATCTAATCAAGGCAAAATTTTTGAAAGAACGAAATTTTACGCATAACTGATGACATGGTAAAAATACTTTTAATTAAATCCCACAGTTGGTAATCTTCAAGCAGTAAGTATAAATATATGAAATGTATAAAAAAAAATGGAAAAATATGTGAAAACAAAATTAGGCCACTTAAGACTTCTTCCCGTGTTTAACAAAGATAATTTCATTTTAAAAGTAAGAAAGAAAGAAACGTTTCACATTCTGTAACATCTCAAAAAAAAAAAAAAAAAGATAGAGAGGGAAATAAACTGCTTGTCTACCGGTCTCCAAAGCGCGCGGGGGTAGGGAGGTGGTTAAAATAGAGGGGTTTGGTAAGGGATCACGGTGACAGACAGCCAGCCCTGAGGGCTTGTCGGATAAGCTTTCCGAGTGAAGGTTAATTACACACCATTAGTGCGGAGTAATACTGGGAGTGAAAAGGTCACCATAGCTTCGGCCTCATTGCCAGGATAGCTTTGCCCCGAGTATAGAGTGATAAGTCCCGTTTTCTTCTGCATTATGCTAACGGCATATGGCATAAACAGCATGAGGCCGAATCCCCTGAGTGCGCATTTGGGGTTCAACAGGCCGGTGGAGGTGGTGTTAGGGTGTGGGGAGCCTTTTCTTGGAAAGCCGTATTTTGGTTATCATCCCACAAACACTGAATGGTGGACGTTACAGGGACCTGCTAGCTGACCATCTCCATCCATATCTGCAGGAGGTTTACAAGGACCACAGTGCCATCTTTCCTGGCAAGCTCTGTGTCCCTTGGTTATTATCCCACAAACACTGAATACGGGGACCTGTTAGCTGACCATCTCCATCCATATCTGCAGGAGGTTTACCCGGACCACAGTGCCATCTTTCCTGGCAAGCTCTGTGTCCCTTGGTTATTATCCCACAAACACTGAATACGGGGACCTGTTAGCTGACCATCTCCATCCATATCTGCAGGAGGTTTACCCGGACCACAGTGCCATCTTTCCTGGCAAGCTCTGTGTCCCTTGGTTATTATCCCACAAACACTGAATACGGGGACCTGTTAGCTGACCATCTCCATCCATATCTGCAGGAGGTTTACCCGGACCACAGTGCCATCTTTCCTGGCAAGCTCTGTGTCCCTTGGTTATTATCCCACAAACACTGAATACGGGGACCTGTTAGCTGACCATCTCCATCCATATCTGCAGGAGGTTTACCCGGACCACAGTGCCATCTTTCCTGGCAAGCTCTGTGTCCCTTGGTTATTATCCCACAAACACTGAATACAGGGACCTGTTAGCTGACCATCTCCATTCATATCTGCAGGAGGTTTACCCGGACCACAGTGCCATCTTTCGTGGCAAGCTCTGTGTCCCTTGGTTATTATCCCACAAACACTGAATACAGGGACCTGTTAGCTGACCATCTCCATTCATATCTGCAGGAGGTTTACCCGGACCACAGTGCCATCTTTCCTGGCAAGCTCTGTGTCCCTTGGTTATTATCCCACAAACACTGAATACAGGGACCTGTTAGCTGACCATCTCCATTCATATCTGCAGGAGGTTTACCCGGACCACAGTGCCATCTTTCCTGGCAAGCTCTGTGTCCCTTGGTTATTATCCCACAAACACTGAATACAGGGACCTGTTAGCTGACCATCTCCATCCATATCTGCAGGAGGTTTACCCGGACCACAGTGCCATCTTTCCTGGCAAGCTCTGTGTCCCTTGGTTATTATCCCACAAACACTGAATACAGGGACCTGTTAGCTGACCATCTCCATTCATATCTGCAGGAGGTTTACCCGGACCACAGTGCCATCTTTCCTGGCAAGCTCTGTGTCCCTTGGTTATTATCCCACAAACACTGAATACAGGGACCTGTTAGCTGACCATCTCCATTCATATCTGCAGGAGGTTTACCCGGACCACAGTGCCATCTTTCCTGGCAAGCTCTGTGTCCCTTGGTTATTCCACAAACACTGAATACAGGGACCTGTTAGCTGACCATCTCCATTCATATCTGCAGGAGGTTTACCCGGACCACAGTGCCATCTTTCCTGGCAAGCTCTGTGTCCCTTGGTTATTATCCCACAAACACTGAATACAGGGACCTGTTAGCTGACCATCTCCATTCATATCTGCAGGAGGTTTACCCGGACCACAGTGCCATCTTTCCTGGCAAGCTCTGTGTCCCTTGGTTATTATCCCACAAACACTGAATACAGGGACCTGTTAGCTGACCATCTCCATCCATATCTGCAGGAGGTTTACCCGGACCACAGTGCCATCTTTCCTGGCAAGCTCTGTGTCCCTTGGTTATTATCCCACAAACACTGAATACAGGGACCTGTTAGCTGACCATCTCCATTCATATCTGCAGGAGGTTTACCCGGACCACAGTGCCATCTTTCCTGGCAAGCTCTGTGTCCCTTGGTTATTATCCCACAAACACTGAATACAGGGACCTGTTAGCTGACCATCTCCATTCATATCTGCAGGAGGTTTACCCGGACCACAGTGCCATCTTTCCTGGCAAGCTCTGTGTCCCTTGGTTATTATCCCACAAACACTGAATACAGGGACCTGTTAGCTGACCATCTCCATTCATATCTGCAGGAGGTTTACCCGGACCACAGTGCCATCTTTCCTGGCAAGCTCTGTGTCCCTTGGTTATTATCCCACAAACACTGAATACGGGGACCTGTTAGCTGACCATCTCCATTCATATCTGCAGGAGGTTTACCCGGACCACAGTGCCATCTTTCCTGGCAAGCTCTGTGTCCCTTGGTTATTATCCCACAAACACTGAATACAGGGACCTGTTAGCTGACCATCTCCATTCATATCTGCAGGAGGTTTACCCGGACCACAGTGCCATCTTTCCTGGCAAGCTCTGTGTCCCTTGGTTATTATCCCACAAACACTGAATACAGGGACCTGTTAGCTGACCATCTCCATTCATATCTGCAGGAGGTTTACCCGGACCACAGTGCCATCTTTCCTGGCAAGCTCTGTGTCCCTTGGTTATTATCCCACAAACACTGAATACAGGGACCTGTTAGCTGACCATCTCCATCCATATCTGCAGGAGGTTTACCCGGACCACAGTGCCATCTTTCCTGGCAAGCTCTGTGTCCCTTGGTTATTATCCCACAAACACTGAATACAGGGACCTGTTAGCTGACCATCTCCATCCATATCTGCAGGAGGTTTACCCGGACCACAGTGCCATCTTTCCTGGCAAGCTCTGTGTCCCTTGGTTATTATCCCACAAACACTGAATACGGGGACCTGTTAGCTGACCATCTCCATCCATATCTGCAGGAGGTTTACCCGGACCACAGTGCCATCTTTCCTGGCAAGCTCTGTGTCCCTTGGTTATTATCCCACAAACACTGAATACAGGGACCTGTTAGCTGACCATCTCCATCCATATCTGCAGGAGGTTTACCCGGACCACAGTGCCATCTTTCCTGGCAAGCTCTGTGTCCCTTGGTTATTATCCCACAAACACTGAATACGGGGACCTGTTAGCTGACCATCTCCATCCATATCTGCAGGAGGTTTACCCGGACCACAGTGCCATCTTTCCTGGCAAGCTCTGTGTCCCTTGGTTATTATCCCACAAACACTGAATACAGGGACCTGTTAGCTGACCATCTCCATTCATATCTGCAGGAGGTTTACCCGGACCACAGTGCCATCTTTCCTGGCAAGCTCTGTGTCCCTTGGTTATTATCCCACAAACACTGAATACAGGGACCTGTTAGCTGACCATCTCCATTCATATCTGCAGGAGGTTTACCCGGACCACAGTGCCATCTTTCCTGGCAAGCTCTGTGTCCCTTGGTTATTATCCCACAAACACTGAATACAGGGACCTGTTAGCTGACCATCTCCATTCATATCTGCAGGAGGTTTACCCGGACCACAGTGCCATCTTTCCTGGCAAGCTCTGTGTCCCTTGGTTATTATCCCACAAACACTGAATACAGGGACCTGTTAGCTGACCATCTCCATCCATATCTGCAGGAGGTTTACCCGGACCACAGTGCCATCTTTCCTGGCAAGCTCTGTGTCCCTTGGTTATTATCCCACAAACACTGAATACAGGGACCTGTTAGCTGACCATCTCCATCCATATCTGCAGGAGGTTTACCCGGACCACAGTGCCATCTTTCCTGGCAAGCTCTGTGTCCCTTGGTTATTATCCCACAAACACTGAATACGGGGACCTGTTAGCTGACCATCTCCATCCATATCTGCAGGAGGTTTACCCGGACCACAGTGCCATCTTTCCTGGCAAGCTCTGTGTCCCTTGGTTATTATCCCACAAACACTGAATACGGGGACCTGTTAGCTGACCATCTCCATCCATATCTGCAGGAGGTTTACCCGGACCACAGTGCCATCTTTCCTGGCAAGCTCTGTGTCCCTTGGTTATTATCCCACAAACACTGAATACGGGGACCTGTTAGCTGACCATCTCCATCCATATCTGCAGGAGGTTTACCCGGACCACAGTGCCATCTTTCCTGGCAAGCTCTGTGTCCCTTGGTTATTATCCCACAAACACTGAATACGGGGACCTGTTAGCTGACCATCTCCATCCATATCTGCAGGAGGTTTACCCGGACCACAGTGCCATCTTTCCTGGCAAGCTCTGTGTCCCTTGGTTATTATCCCACAAACACTGAATACAGGGACCTGTTAGCTGACCATCTCCATCCATATCTGCAGGAGGTTTACCCGGACCACAGTGCCATCTTTCCTGGCAAGCTCTGTGTCCCTTGGTTATTATCCCACAAACACTGAATACAGGGACCTGTTAGCTGACCATCTCCATCCATATCTGCAGGAGGTTTACCCGGACCACAGTGCCATCTTTCCTGGCAAGCTCTGTGTCCCTTGGTTATTATCCCACAAACACTGAATACAGGGACCTGTTAGCTGACCATCTCCATTCATATCTGCAGGAGGTTTACCCGGACCACAGTGCCATCTTTCCTGGCAAGCTCTGTGTCCCTTGGTTATTATCCCACAAACACTGAATACAGGGACCTGTTAGCTGACCATCTCCATCCATATCTGCAGGAGGTTTACCCGGACCACAGTGCCATCTTTCCTGGCAAGCTCTGTGTCCCTTGGTTATTATCCCACAAACACTGAATACAGGGACCTGTTAGCTGACCATCTCCATCCATATCTGCAGGAGGTTTACCCGGACCACAGTGCCATCTTTCCTGGCAAGCTCTGTGTCCCTTGGTTATTATCCCACAAACACTGAATACAGGGACCTGTTAGCTGACCATCTCCATTCATATCTGCAGGAGGTTTACCCGGACCACAGTGCCATCTTTCCTGGCAAGCTCTGTGTCCCTTGGTTATTATCCCACAAACACTGAATACAGGGACCTGTTAGCTGACCATCTCCATTCATATCTGCAGGAGGTTTACCCGGACCACAGTGCCATCTTTCCTGGCAAGCTCTGTGTCCCTTGGTTATTATCCCACAAACACTGAATACAGGGACCTGTTAGCTGACCATCTCCATTCATATCTGCAGGAGGTTTACCCGGACCACAGTGCCATCTTTCCTGGCAAGCTCTGTGTCCCTTGGTTATTATCCCACAAACACTGAATACAGGGACCTGTTAGCTGACCATCTCCATCCATATCTGCAGGAGGTTTACCCGGACCACAGTGCCATCTTTCCTGGCAAGCTCTGTGTCCCTTGGTTATTATCCCACAAACACTGAATACAGGGACCTGTTAGCTGACCATCTCCATCCATATCTGCAGGAGGTTTACCCGGACCACAGTGCCATCTTTCCTGGCAAGCTCTGTGTCCCTTGGTTATTATCCCACAAACACTGAATACAGGGACCTGTTAGCTGACCATCTCCATTCATATCTGCAGGAGGTTTACCCGGACCACAGTGCCATCTTTCCTGGCAAGCTCTGTGTCCCTTGGTTATTATCCCACAAACACTGAATACAGGGACCTGTTAGCTGACCATCTCCATTCATATCTGCAGGAGGTTTACCCGGACCACAGTGCCATCTTTCCTGGCAAGCTCTGTGTCCCTTGGTTATTATCCCACAAACACTGAATACGGGGACCTGTTAGCTGACCATCTCCATCCATATCTGCAGGATCTGCCATCTTTCCTGGCAACTGTGAATACGGGGACCTGTTAGCTGACCATCTCCATCCATATCTGCAGGAGGTTTACCCGGACCACAGTGCCATCTTTCCTGGCAAGCTCTGTGTCCCTTGGTTATTATCCCACAAACACTGAATACGGGGACCTGTTAGCTGACCATCTCCATCCATATCTGCAGGAGGTTTACCCGGACCACAGTGCCATCTTTCCTGGCAAGCTCTGTGTCCCTTGGTTATTATCCCACAAACACTGAATACAGGGACCTGTTAGCTGACCATCTCCATCCATATCTGCAGGAGGTTTACCCGGACCACAGTGCCATCTTTCCTGGCAAGCTCTGTGTCCCTTGGTTATTATCCCACAAACACTGAATACAGGGACCTGTTAGCTGACCATCTCCATTCATATCTGCAGGAGGTTTACCCGGACCACAGTGCCATCTTTCCTGGCAAGCTCTGTGTCCCTTGGTTATTATCCCACAAACACTGAATACAGGGACCTGTTAGCTGACCATCTCCATTCATATCTGCAGGAGGTTTACCCGGACCACAGTGCCATCTTTCCTGGCAAGCTCTGTGTCCCTTGGTTATTATCCCACAAACACTGAATACAGGGACCTGTTAGCTGACCATCTCCATTCATATCTGCAGGAGGTTTACCCGGACCACAGTGCCATCTTTCCTGGCAAGCTCTGTGTCCCTTGGTTATTATCCCACAAACACTGAATACAGGGACCTGTTAGCTGACCATCTCCATTCATATCTGCAGGAGGTTTACCCGGACCACAGTGCCATCTTTCCTGGCAAGCTCTGTGTCCCTTGGTTATTATCCCACAAACACTGAATACGGGGACCTGTTAGCTGACCATCTCCATTCATATCTGCAGGAGGTTTACCCGGACCACAGTGCCATCTTTCCTGGCAAGCTCTGTGTCCCTTGGTTATTATCCCACAAACACTGAATACAGGGACCTGTTAGCTGACCATCTCCATTCATATCTGCAGGAGGTTTACCCGGACCACAGTGCCATCTTTCCTGGCAAGCTCTGTGTCCCTTGGTTATTATCCCACAAACACTGAATACAGGGACCTGTTAGCTGACCATCTCCATTCATATCTGCAGGAGGTTTACCCGGACCACAGTGCCATCTTTCCTGGCAAGCTCTGTGTCCCTTGGTTATTATCCCACAAACACTGAATACGGGGACCTGTTAGCTGACCATCTCCATCCATATCTGCAGGAGGTTTACCCGGACCACAGTGCCATCTTTCCTGGCAAGCTCTGTGTCCCTTGGTTATTATCCCACAAACACTGAATACGGGGACCTGTTAGCTGACCATCTCCATCCATATCTGCAGGAGGTTTACCCGGACCACAGTGCCATCTTTCCTGGCAAGCTCTGTGTCCCTTGGTTATTATCCCACAAACACTGAATACGGGGACCTGTTAGCTGACCATCTCCATCCATATCTGCAGGAGGTTTACCCGGACCACAGTGCCATCTTTCCTGGCAAGCTCTGTGTCCCTTGGTTATTATCCCACAAACACTGAATACGGGGACCTGTTAGCTGACCATCTCCATCCATATCTGCAGGAGGTTTACCCGGACCACAGTGCCATCTTTCCTGGCAAGCTCTGTGTCCCTTGGTTATTATCCCACAAACACTGAATACGGGGACCTGTTAGCTGACCATCTCCATCCATATCTGCAGGAGGTTTACCCGGACCACAGTGCCATCTTTCCTGGCAAGCTCTGTGTCCCTTGGTTATTATCCCACAAACACTGAATACAGGGACCTGTTAGCTGACCATCTCCATCCATATCTGCAGGAGGTTTACCCGGACCACAGTGCCATCTTTCCTGGCAAGCTCTGTGTCCCTTGGTTATTATCCCACAAACACTGAATACGGGGACCTGTTAGCTGACCATCTCCATCCATATCTGCAGGAGGTTTACCCGGACCACAGTGCCATCTTTCCTGGCAAGCTCTGTGTCCCTTGGTTATTATCCCACAAACACTGAATACAGGGACCTGTTAGCTGACCATCTCCATCCATATCTGCAGGAGGTTTACCCGGACCACAGTGCCATCTTTCCTGGCAAGCTCTGTGTCCCTTGGTTATTATCCCACAAACACTGAATACAGGGACCTGTTAGCTGACCATCTCCATTCATATCTGCAGGAGGTTTACCCGGACCACAGTGCCATCTTTCCTGGCAAGCTCTGTGTCCCTTGGTTATTATCCCACAAACACTGAATACAGGGACCTGTTAGCTGACCATCTCCATTCATATCTGCAGGAGGTTTACCCGGACCACAGTGCCATCTTTCCTGGCAAGCTCTGTGTCCCTTGGTTATTATCCCACAAACACTGAATACAGGGACCTGTTAGCTGACCATCTCCATCCATATCTGCAGGAGGTTTACCCGGACCACAGTGCCATCTTTCCTGGCAAGCTCTGTGTCCCTTGGTTATTATCCCACAAACACTGAATACAGGGACCTGTTAGCTGACCATCTCCATTCATATCTGCAGGAGGTTTACCCGGACCACAGTGCCATCTTTCCTGGCAAGCTCTGTGTCCCTTGGTTATTATCCCACAAACACTGAATACAGGGACCTGTTAGCTGACCATCTCCATCCATATCTGCAGGAGGTTTACCCGGACCACAGTGCCATCTTTCCTGGCAAGCTCTGTGTCCCTTGGTTATTATCCCACAAACACTGAATACAGGGACCTGTTAGCTGACCATCTCCATTCATATCTGCAGGAGGTTTACCCGGACCACAGTGCCATCTTTCCTGGCAAGCTCTGTGTCCCTTGGTTATTATCCCACAAACACTGAATACAGGGACCTGTTAGCTGACCATCTCCATTCATATCTGCAGGAGGTTTACCCGGACCACAGTGCCATCTTTCCTGGCAAGCTCTGTGTCCCTTGGTTATTATCCCACAAACACTGAATACAGGGACCTGTTAGCTGACCATCTCCATCCATATCTGCAGGAGGTTTACCCGGACCACAGTGCCATCTTTCCTGGCAAGCTCTGTGTCCCTTGGTTATTATCCCACAAACACTGAATACAGGGACCTGTTAGCTGACCATCTCCATTCATATCTGCAGGAGGTTTACCCGGACCACAGTGCCATCTTTCCTGGCAAGCTCTGTGTCCCTTGGTTATTATCCCACAAACACTGAATACAGGGACCTGTTAGCTGACCATCTCCATTCATATCTGCAGGAGGTTTACCCGGACCACAGTGCCATCTTTCCTGGCAAGCTCTGTGTCCCTTGGTTATTATCCCACAAACACTGAATACAGGGACCTGTTAGCTGACCATCTCCATCCATATCTGCAGGAGGTTTACCCGGACCACAGTGCCATCTTTCCTGGCAAGCTCTGTGTCCCTTGGTTATTATCCCACAAACACTGAATACAGGGACCTGTTAGCTGACCATCTCCATTCATATCTGCAGGAGGTTTACCCGGACCACAGTGCCATCTTTCCTGGCAAGCTCTGTGTCCCTTGGTTATTATCCCACAAACACTGAATACAGGGACCTGTTAGCTGACCATCTCCATTCATATCTGCAGGAGGTTTACCCGGACCACAGTGCCATCTTTCCTGGCAAGCTCTGTGTCCCTTGGTTATTATCCCACAAACACTGAATACAGGAACCTGTTAGCTGACCATCTCCATTCATATCTGCAGGAGGTTTACCCGGACCACAGTGCCATCTTTCCTGGCAAGCTCTGTGTCCCTTGGTTATTATCCCACAAACACTGAATACAGGGACCTGTTAGCTGACCATCTCCATTCATATCTGCAGGAGGTTTACCCGGACCACAGTGCCATCTTTCCTGGCAAGCTCTGTGTCCCTTGGTTATTATCCCACAAACACTGAATACGGGGACCTGTTAGCTGACCATCTCCATTCATATCTGCAGGAGGTTTACCCGGACCACAGTGCCATCTTTCCTGGCAAGCTCTGTGTCCCTTGGTTATTATCCCACAAACACTGAATACAGGGACCTGTTAGCTGACCATCTCCATTCATATCTGCAGGAGGTTTACCCGGACCACAGTGCCATCTTTCCTGGCAAGCTCTGTGTCCCTTGGTTATTATCCCACAAACACTGAATACAGGGACCTGTTAGCTGACCATCTCCATTCATATCTGCAGGAGGTTTACCCGGACCACAGTGCCATCTTTCCTGGCAAGCTCTGTGTCCCTTGGTTATTATCCCACAAACACTGAATACGGGGACCTGTTAGCTGACCATCTCCATCCATATCTGCAGGAGGTTTACCCGGACCACAGTGCCATCTTTCCTGGCAAGCTCTGTGTCCCTTGGTTATTATCCCACAAACACTGAATACGGGGACCTGTTAGCTGACCATCTCCATCCATATCTGCAGGAGGTTTACCCGGACCACAGTGCCATCTTTCCTGGCAAGCTCTGTGTCCCTTGGTTATTATCCCACAAACACTGAATACGGGGACCTGTTAGCTGACCATCTCCATCCATATCTGCAGGAGGTTTACCCGGACCACAGTGCCATCTTTCCTGGCAAGCTCTGTGTCCCTTGGTTATTATCCCACAAACACTGAATACGGGGACCTGTTAGCTGACCATCTCCATCCATATCTGCAGGAGGTTTACCCGGACCACAGTGCCATCTTTCCTGGCAAGCTCTGTGTCCCTTGGTTATTATCCCACAAACACTGAATACGGGGACCTGTTAGCTGACCATCTCCATCCATATCTGCAGGAGGTTTACCCGGACCACAGTGCCATCTTTCCTGGCAAGCTCTGTGTCCCTTGGTTATTATCCCACAAACACTGAATACAGGGACCTGTTAGCTGACCATCTCCATTCATATCTGCAGGAGGTTTACCCGGACCACAGTGCCATCTTTCCTGGCAAGCTCTGTGTCCCTTGGTTATTATCCCACAAACACTGAATACAGGGACCTGTTAGCTGACCATCTCCATTCATATCTGCAGGAGGTTTACCCGGACCACAGTGCCATCTTTCCTGGCAAGCTCTGTGTCCCTTGGTTATTATCCCACAAACACTGAATACAGGGACCTGTTAGCTGACCATCTCCATTCATATCTGCAGGAGGTTTACCCGGACCACAGTGCCATCTTTCCTGGCAAGCTCTGTGTCCCTTGGTTATTATCCCACAAACACTGAATACAGGGACCTGTTAGCTGACCATCTCCATCCATATCTGCAGGAGGTTTACCCGGACCACAGTGCCATCTTTCCTGGCAAGCTCTGTGTCCCTTGGTTATTATCCCACAAACACTGAATACAGGGACCTGTTAGCTGACCATCTCCATTCATATCTGCAGGAGGTTTACCCGGACCACAGTGCCATCTTTCCTGGCAAGCTCTGTGTCCCTTGGTTATTATCCCACAAACACTGAATACAGGGACCTGTTAGCTGACCATCTCCATTCATATCTGCAGGAGGTTTACCCGGACCACAGTGCCATCTTTCCTGGCAAGCTCTGTGTCCCTTGGTTATTATCCCACAAACACTGAATACAGGGACCTGTTAGCTGACCATCTCCATTCATATCTGCAGGAGGTTTACCCGGACCACAGTGCCATCTTTCCTGGCAAGCTCTGTGTCCCTTGGTTATTATCCCACAAACACTGAATACAGGGACCTGTTAGCTGACCATCTCCATTCATATCTGCAGGAGGTTTACCCGGACCACAGTGCCATCTTTCCTGGCAAGCTCTGTGTCCCTTGGTTATTATCCCACAAACACTGAATACAGGGACCTGTTAGCTGACCATCTCCATCCATATCTGCAGGAGGTTTACCCGGACCACAGTGCCATCTTTCCTGGCAAGCTCTGTGTCCCTTGGTTATTATCCCACAAACACTGAATACAGGGACCTGTTAGCTGACCATCTCCATTCATATCTGCAGGAGGTTTACCCGGACCACAGTGCCATCTTTCCTGGCAAGCTCTGTGTCCCTTGGTTATTATCCCACAAACACTGAATACAGGGACCTGTTAGCTGACCATCTCCATTCATATCTGCAGGAGGTTTACCCGGACCACAGTGCCATCTTTCCTGGCAAGCTCTGTGTCCCTTGGTTATTATCCCACAAACACTGAATACAGGGACCTGTTAGCTGACCATCTCCATTCATATCTGCAGGAGGTTTACCCGGACCACAGTGCCATCTTTCCTGGCAAGCTCTGTGTCCCTTGGTTATTATCCCACAAACACTGAATACAGGGACCTGTTAGCTGACCATCTCCATTCATATCTGCAGGAGGTTTACCCGGACCACAGTGCCATCTTTCCTGGCAAGCTCTGTGTCCCTTGGTTATTATCCCACAAACACTGAATACAGGGACCTGTTAGCTGACCATCTCCATCCATATCTGCAGGAGGTTTACCCGGACCACAGTGCCATCTTTCCTGGCAAGCTCTGTGTCCCTTGGTTATTATCCCACAAACACTGAATACAGGGACCTGTTAGCTGACCATCTCCATTCATATCTGCAGGAGGTTTACCCGGACCACAGTGCCATCTTTCCTGGCAAGCTCTGTGTCCCTTGGTTATTATCCCACAAACACTGAATACAGGGACCTGTTAGCTGACCATCTCCATTCATATCTGCAGGAGGTTTACCCGGACCACAGTGCCATCTTTCCTGGCAAGCTCTGTGTCCCTTGGTTATTATCCCACAAACACTGAATACAGGGACCTGTTAGCTGACCATCTCCATTCATATCTGCAGGAGGTTTACCTGGACCACAGTGCCATCTTTCCTGGCAAGCTCTGTGTCCCTTGGTTATTATCCCACAAACACTGAATACAGGGACCTGTTAGCTGACCATCTCCATTCATATCTGCAGGAGGTTTACCCGGACCACAGTGCCATCTTTCCTGGCAAGCTCTGTGTCCCTTGGTTATTATCCCACAAACACTGAATACAGGGACCTGTTAGCTGACCATCTCCATCCATATCTGCAGGAGGTTTACCCGGACCACAGTGCCATCTTTCCTGGCAAGCTCTGTGTCCCTTGGTTATTCCACAAACACTGAATACAGGGACCTGTTAGCTGACCATCTCCATTCATATCTGCAGGAGGTTTACCCGGACCACAGTGCCATCTTTCCTGGCAAGCTCTGTGTCCCTTGGTTATTATCCCACAAACACTGAATACAGGGACCTGTTAGCTGACCATCTCCATTCATATCTGCAGGAGGTTTACCCGGACCACAGTGCCATCTTTCCTGGCAAGCTCTGTGTCCCTTGGTTATTATCCCACAAACACTGAATACAGGGACCTGTTAGCTGACCATCTCCATTCATATCTGCAGGAGGTTTACCCGGACCACAGTGCCATCTTTCCTGGCAAGCTCTGTGTCCCTTGGTTATTATCCCACAAACACTGAATACAGGGACCTGTTAGCTGACCATCTCCATTCATATCTGCAGGAGGTTTACCCGGACCACAGTGCCATCTTTCCTGGCAAGCTCTGTGTCCCTTGGTTATTATCCCACAAACACTGAATACAGGGACCTGTTAGCTGACCATCTCCATTCATATCTGCAGGAGGTTTACCCGGACCACAGTGCCATCTTTCCTGGCAAGCTCTGTGTCCCTTGGTTATTATCCCACAAACACTGAATACAGGGACCTGTTAGCTGACCATCTCCATTCATATCTGCAGGAGGTTTACCCGGACCACAGTGCCATCTTTCCTGGCAAGCTCTGTGTCCCTTGGTTATTCCACAAACACTGAATACAGGGACCTGTTAGCTGACCATCTCCATTCATATCTGCAGGAGGTTTACCCGGACCACAGTGCCATCTTTCCTGGCAAGCTCTGTGTCCCTTGGTTATTATCCCACAAACACTGAATACAGGGACCTGTTAGCTGACCATCTCCATTCATATCTGCAGGAGGTTTACCCGGACCACAGTGCCATCTTTCCTGGCAAGCTCTGTGTCCCTTGGTTATTATCCCACAAACACTGAATACAGGGACCTGTTAGCTGACCATCTCCATTCATATCTGCAGGAGGTTTACCCGGACCACAGTGCCATCTTTCCTGGCAAGCTCTGTGTCCCTTGGTTATTATCCCACAAACACTGAATACAGGGACCTGTTAGCTGACCATCTCCATCCATATCTGCAGGAGGTTTACCCGGACCACAGTGCCATCTTTCCTGGCAAGCTCTGTGTCCCTTGGTTATTATCCCACAAACACTGAATACAGGGACCTGTTAGCTGACCATCTCCATTCATATCTGCAGGAGGTTTACCCGGACCACAGTGCCATCTTTCCTGGCAAGCTCTGTGTCCCTTGGTTATTATCCCACAAACACTGAATACAGGGACCTGTTAGCTGACCATCTCCATTCATATCTGCAGGAGGTTTACCCGGACCACAGTGCCATCTTTCCTGGCAAGCTCTGTGTCCCTTGGTTATTATCCCACAAACACTGAATACAGGGACCTGTTAGCTGACCATCTCCATCCATATCTGCAGGAGGTTTACCCGGACCACAGTGCCATCTTTCCTGGCAAGCTCTGTGTCCCTTGGTTATTATCCCACAAACACTGAATACAGGGACCTGTTAGCTGACCATCTCCATTCATATCTGCAGGAGGTTTACCCGGACCACAGTGCCATCTTTCCTGGCAAGCTCTGTGTCCCTTGGTTATTATCCCACAAACACTGAATACAGGGACCTGTTAGCTGACCATCTCCATCCATATCTGCAGGAGGTTTACCCGGACCACAGTGCCATCTTTCCTGGCAAGCTCTGTGTCCCTTGGTTATTATCCCACAAACACTGAATACAGGGACCTGTTAGCTGACCATCTCCATCCATATCTGCAGGAGGTTTACCCGGACCACAGTGCCATCTTTCCTGGCAAGCTCTGTGTCCCTTGGTTATTCCACAAACACTGAATACAGGGACCTGTTAGCTGACCATCTCCATTCATATCTGCAGGAGGTTTACCCGGACCACAGTGCCATCTTTCCTGGCAAGCTCTGTGTCCCTTGGTTATTATCCCACAAACACTGAATACAGGGACCTGTTAGCTGACCATCTCCATTCATATCTGCAGGAGGTTTACCCGGACCACAGTGCCATCTTTCCTGGCAAGCTCTGTGTCCCTTGGTTATTATCCCACAAACACTGAATACAGGGACCTGTTAGCTGACCATCTCCATCCATATCTGCAGGAGGTTTACCCGGACCACAGTGCCATCTTTCCTGGCAAGCTCTGTGTCCCTTGGTTATTATCCCACAAACACTGAATACAGGGACCTGTTAGCTGACCATCTCCATCCATATCTGCAGGAGGTTTACCCGGACCACAGTGCCATCTTTCCTGGCAAGCTCTGTGTCCCTTGGTTATTATCCCACAAACACTGAATACAGGGACCTGTTAGCTGACCATCTCCATCCATATCTGCAGGAGGTTTACCCGGACCACAGTGACATCTTTCAACAGGGCAACGCACCCTGTCATCGGGCTCTGAGTGGTCGGAGAAACACGAAAACCAATTCGCCACATTGCCTTGGCTCCACAAACTCCCTTGACTGTATAACCCAATTGAACATTTGCGGGATATGCTACAGCGCGGTTTGAGAACAGCTGATGCTCCTCTACGGAATGAGCGTAAACTGACGGAGCTGCTGCAGCGGACATGGGTCAAGTTACGCATGGAGGAAGTTCGACATCTTGTAAAATCTGTTCCTAGGCGTCTGCAGCTCCCATTTCACAGAAAGGTGGACCAGAGTGTTATTAGGTTGGTGTTCCTAATGCAAAGCTAACTCAGTGTACAATAAAAACGTACATCTATATTGTCACGTATAAATATTTTTATATGGTGGGAATTTTCACCCAAAACGGATTTCATACATGAGACCGACTAAGAAACAAAAAAGTTGAACTTTTTAACTGGGTGAAAAAAAGAACACGCGGCGAGAAAGTGTGAATGCACTGAGTGGCCACTTTGTTATGACCACCTGACAGTTTTAAGCAAATGAGCTATGGCTGCACGCTGTTGCCGCCAGAGGGCGAGGCTAGTATAAAAAGGGAAAGCTTAGTGCTTGCGACAGTAGTAGAAGTGATTTTTGGGTGACGAGATGGGTAAAAAATGCGATTTGACGGACTTTCAACGTGGGATCATTATAGGAGCTCGGAGCCATGGAGATAGTATCACTGAAACAGCCGCATTCGTGAAATGTTCCAGAGCAGCTGTTGTTAAAGTGTTTAAAGACTGGACTGTCAGCCAAAAAACTGGGTCTCTACGGAGAGTGTCCAGACTAGTAACAGACAACAGAAGGGCAACAGTGCAGCAAATTACAGACCATCTTAAACAAGGATCCCCTCAAATGATCTCTGCACGCACTGTTCGCCGCACACTGCATCGGATGGGGTATGGCAGCCGAAGGCCTGTTCGAACACCTTTGCTGTCTGCAGTTAACAAGAGTAAACGTCTCCAGTTCGCACAGGAGCACAAGGATTGGACAGTCGATAATTGGAAACAAATTATGTGGCCCGATGAATCACGTTTTCAGTTGCACCATGCCGATAGCAGAGTGAGAATTTGGCGGAAACAGCACGAAAGCATGGACCCCAAATGCATTGCTACAACCCTTCAAGCTTGTGGAAGCAACGTTATGGTTTGGGGAATGTTTGCCTGGCATGCTTGAGGCCCTTTAATTCGTGTTGATCAACGTCTGACTGGCACATCATATCTAAACATCGTTGTGGACCAAGTGCATCCTGTCATGTGGATGGTTTGTCCCAATGGCGATGGCTACTTTCAACAAGATAATGCGTCCTTTTCAGGAACATGCCGGTGAGTTTACGTTGCTTAGTTGGCCCCCACAATCTCTATATCTCTACCCCATTGAGAATTTGTGGGATGAAGTTGAACGAGCCATCAGACAGCTGGATCCGCAACCCTGCAATCTCACACTCCTGGAAAGTGCTATTCATCAAGCATGGTCTCAGATTCCACAAAACCACCTATCAACATCTCGTGGAGTCCATGTCACGAAGAATCGACGCAGTATTAAAGGCAAAAGGTGGCCCAACGAAGTACTGTGGGGGTGGTCATAATAAAGTGGCCACTCAGTGTATAAATATTTAGAGCATACCACTGTATTGACAATATAAAATTACTGAATTCAAAACAAAATAAAACTGTTTTGAAAGATACTGCTTCAAAACCAGCTTCTCTCTTTTTTTTTTTTTTTTAACTTGCTAGGAGATCAACTCAATTTTCCTCTTGTGTTGCTTTCTTCTCAGCAAGTTCCATGGCGATATTTGTCTTTTGTTGACTTTGCAGCTACACAGCAATCTTTGCTTAGTTTTTCCTTCTGTTGATATTATTCCCTTCTCATTTCTTGATTGTTACTTTTCTTCTTTTTTCCCCCCTTTTCTTCTCTCAGATGACAATAAATTTATTCTCTCAGATAACATCATGATGAAAGAACTTTCAGCTTGAGGACCATGAATGCATAATATTAAAGCTTTCACTACTTTAGATACATGGTGTTGTTGTTGTTGATTGTTGTTGATTGGAGGTTTAACGACCACCGTGAGCAACTCAAATGGGCTATAAGCAGTCGCCCGTCCCTAATTTAGGGTCACTGGTTCCAGGGAAGGGAGAGAGCCAGTGCCGTAAGACAAACACAACATCCATGCCTGACCGGGATTCGAACCCGGACCCCTTACGGGCGAATGATCAGAGGCCAACGCCTTAGACCACTGCGCCACCGGGGCGGCAGATACATGGTGTAACTTTCAGAATATGAATACTTTTGAACACCATGCATCAGTTCTAACAAATTTTCAAACTTCATCACTTCTGTTTTGGGGAAATTTCCCTGCCCTTATCAAGCTTAAGCGCAGATATTTATGGGGGAAAGTAAAATTTAACAACATAGGAGAGTGAGAAAATCGCAAGAAGAAAAAAATACGATTGCAAGAGAAATCTTCGCTTCGACCTACTTCCATTTTTGGCAACTTTTTCCTCCACTTTAAAGCTGAAATCCAGTGTTTGTGAAATAAATGGGCATTTAAGAACAATACTGGGCAGAAGGAACATCGCAAGAGAAAAAAAATATGATTATGGGAGAAATCTTCGCTGCGTCTAACTTCCGTTTTTGAGAGACAGAGCTCCGTCCTCAAACATAAAACGAACCCCCCCCAAATTCTGTTCAATTATGCATTGATATCGAGAATGCCCAAAATGATAGTGGAAATGGTGGAATTCTTCAAATCCATGGAAGTATTTCATGCCTGAAGATTATAGTGAAATCTTCGCGACCTCTGAACTTGCATTTTCGAAAATCATTGGCCACAGTTTCACGCTGAAATACAAACATTTATGCAATAAAATGACACTTAGCAACAATACTGGGCGCACAAGCAACATCGTGAGAAAAAAGAAATTACGATTACGGAAATTTTTTTTACTCCGTTTAACCTCAGTTTTCGAAAGACGGGACCCTTCTCTATCCCCCCCCCAATTTTCTCTTCAGTTCTTTATTGATCTCAAGAAAGACCCAAATGATTAAAAAAAATAACAATAAAAAAATAAAAAAGCGGAATTCCGCGAATGCGCGGAAGATTTTCATGTATGAAATTTAGCGAACCCTCGGATTTAACGAGGACTTCCATCGGTTCCGAGCTCCTCGTTATAAGGGGGTTCTACTGTATTAATATTGGATGAAGATTAAAAGAAGAGATTTGAGCTTGCAGTGTCTTTTCTTTGTTAACTGAACGTTGCTTTTATTTGAAGTTCATCAGCGTCTTTAACTAAAGTTGCTGACGAATGAATAAAACAAATGTTGTTAATTAATTCGCTGAACATATACCTCACACTCTAGAAATAACTACATGATAAAAACGGCCAGATGGAGAGAATCAGAAAAATCGAATAAAATTAGCGGAAATATCGAATAAAATTAGTAGATGCGTGTCTTTAGAGGCGGAGTGGGATGAAAAAATTCGCTTAAAAGAAAATAAATGACAAGCTTCCAGTAAAGAGCGAAAAATATCTGTAGTTATTTCATAAATCACTTTAGTAATAATGTCAGCAAATCCCCGAGGTTGATCCCAACATTTGCGTACAAGGATTCCAAAAAGAGACTTTCACCCATGTTTCCGGCGGGCTTTAGAAAACGATGTTAATCTGCCGTAAACGACAAGCCATTAGAGATAAGATTCAAGATTTGCTTGCATCGCTGAACTGAAGCTATCGACGCAAACTGGGGCCACGCATTTTTTTTATTGTAACTGGTTTTAAATGAGCCACACGCTACATCATAATGGGAAAAAACGCAAAGGAAAAGCAGCTGATCAGCTTGATCTGCATCTAGTAAAACACTCTGCTGCAGAATCCACTAAACGCTAGAAACGCAAGGAGAATCTAAAGAATTAATGTCTGTTTTTTCTGTGCCGCAAATTGCAAACATCAAGAATGAAACTTTATCCCAATAATTTCAAACGCTGATCCGTGAAGAAACTTTCACTGCCTAGGGACAAAATGAGAAAGATAAAGGAAACAGAACGATTTTTTAATATATACTGTATTAAAGTGTCTGTATGTTTCTTTGTTTGTCCGCTATACAAATCTACAGTTTTCAACTCAGAACCACCAAATTTGGTATACGATCTCACGGTACTCTAACTTAGACTATAGAAGGGTTTTGGAAGGGATCGGAGCGGGGGGGGAGGTCAAGTGGACCCCCATACAAAATTTTCGTTATTTTAGTTAAAATTTCTACAGTTTTCCATTTAGAACCACCAAATCGACTTAGACCGTAGATGGTTTGGGGGAGTGGTCGGAGCTCGGGGGTCAAGGCGCCCCCATACAAAATTTGCGTAAAAAGTTCTACAGTTTTCAATTTACAACCACCAAATTTGGTATATTATCTCATGATACACTGACTTAGACCGTAGACAGTGTTTGGAAGGGATCGGAGCCGAGAATTCAAGGGGGCCACCCATACAAATTTTTTGCAAAAAGTTCTACAGTTTTCAATTTAGAACTACCAAATTTGGTATACTATCTCATGGCACTCTGACGTAGACCGTAGACGGTTTTGGGAAGGGGTCGGAGCCCGGAGGTCAAGGGGCTCCCATAAAAAATTTGCGTAAAAATTTCTACAGTTTTCAATTTACAACCACCAAATTGGGTTAAAACAACCGAACTTGGTATATTATCTTATGGTACTCTTAAACAAGTACACGGTTTTTTGGAAGGGGTCAGAGTTCGGGGAGGTCAAGGGGTTCCCATACAAAATTTTCGAGAAATTTTCGACAGTTTTCAATTTAGAATCACCAGATTCGGTATACTATCTCATGGTACTCTAACTTAGACCGTAGACGGTTTTTAGAAGGGGTTGGAGCCCGGGATCAAAGGGTCCCCACACAAAATTTTCGTAAAATCTACAGTTTTCATTTTAGAACCACCAAATTTGGTATACTATGTCATGGTACTTTGACCGTAGACGGTTTTTGGAAGGGGTCGGAGCCCGGGGTCAAGTGGCCCCCATACAAAATTTTCATAAAAATTGCCATTTTTATGAAAAATTTTGAATATCTGAACTCTCTTATTTACATAATATCATATTTCTGCCTGCTCCATCAGGCAGAAGTATAATGTTATGTAAATAAGAGAGTTCCAGATATTCAAAATTCAAAACGATAACAAAAGGATGATCAATGTCAGTGTCAAGTTCACCCGTTGAACTTCGTGATTCCACGAATATTTACCCGGGAAATACCGGTACCCCTGCTTGTCTAATACATAAAGTTGAATGTTTTTTTTTTTTTTTTTTGTCCGCTATGCAAATCTACAGTTTTCAATTTAGAACCACCAAAGTTGGTATACTACCTCATGATACTCTAACTTAGACCATATTGGAAGGAGTCGGAGTCCGGTGTCAAGGGGCCCCCATACAAAACTTTCGTAAAAGTTCCATGTTTTTTTTTTTTTTTTTTTTTTTGAATTCGAATTTAATACTTTTTGTTGTGATAAGTGTAAGAACTGATTTTTTTGTGATAAGTTCTTTCCAGTGAAGAACTACCAAAATTCAAACGGAAAAACTAAAAATACTGTGTGCCTAAAGATTCTACAAAAAAAAAAAAATGAAAGCTAAAGATGTAATCTTTCGATGTTATCTAAGGACAAAAAATACAGAGAAAAAAATATGGTCGATTTATTGCTGTGTGCGCAAATTGCCTAGTATCGCACTCGAGAAATTGTTTCCCTGCGTAAAAACCGTGGTACTTCGTTGGCATTTTCAGGAGCGGAGAGCTCGAGGTGGTCGGCCTACTAGCACTGACTTCACAGACCAGTTCGGAGGCTTTCTTAATCTTCACGGGGTCTTGGCTCTGGCAGACCCCATGCCACGCGTTTCGTCGCGCCTGGTCCGGACACTTTTGAGCATACAGTGTATCTTCGGAGTCTACTTTCCTTTGGAGTAAAACAACGTTGAGAATAATAACCCTTAAAAGCGGTTCGTTCACCATAGAGGTTCAAGAAAAGTGCCTCCTGAAATATATGCAAGATTTGGGAAACCTTAGAAAGAAATCTGTATCCCAACGCCTTTTGTGTTAGAGACGAATGAGTTTTAAAAATGAGATACAAAACTCATTTTAACGCCACAGACGCTTTTGGCAGAAGGGGGAGGCGGAGGGTAGGAATGGTAACTGTGAGTGAGAATATTCTAAGAAAGAAGAAGAAAAAGAAAAAAACATCAAGTAACATAAGCCGCTTGCTGTCTGGTAATTCGTTTTGCAGATTTAATCGTGGTATCAAGTTAATGATGAAAAGAAACTAAAGAGGTTAAAAAAATAAAATGTATTCCGCGCTATCCTTGGCACACAAAACAATAAGAAAGAGAGAGAGAACAACAATTGTACCTGAATGGCCCGAGGTGTTGGAAGACCCCAACCGAGTCTTTTTAAACTGGTAATACAGGGTCTGCTCAGTTTCTTGACCTTCGATCGCCTGCGAACAAGTCCTCTCCAAAGGAGAACATTTTCGCGGTTCTCTGCGTGAGATGGGTAAATTAGAAATTAGAAAGCACGGAAAATTGCGCTTCAGCTCTCACAGACGAGAAATGAAAAAAAATAATAACAATAATTTATTTTTAAATTTCCTCGTTTGGCTTAGACTCTGAATACTAAAAGCATTCAAGATTTCCGACCGCAACTTTTCACCGTTTTTTTTTTTTCCCAGTAACATTCGTATTAGTAAACAAGCCGTACAACCACCACAAAATTCTCCTGAAGCTGTGTTCTGCAATAATGCACAGTATTTTACACAAGTGCTTACACTAGTTCATCAGTGAGTGTATATGTCAATGACATTGATTGTGAGAACTCAAGTTTTATATAAAACAGCAACCACAGATCCAAAAGGGAAATTTCGTGCTAGAAGTGCAAAGGAAATAAATTTTATACAGTCTATGCACGATAGGTTAAAAATTTTAATTAAAATATTTACAGGTTAAAAGTACTTAATTAAATTACTAATTAAAAGCAATCTTCAACAGTTAAAAGCACAACGTTAAACCTTTCGGGCCAACCTTAGGCCCTTCCTCAGACGTAATTTAATATAATGTTGATTGACCATGATCATATGTAGAGGATTTTAGGAAGGGAGTGTCTGACCCCAGGTCTTAAACAACCCTTAGAAATAGGAAGCTAGGAGATTTGGGCTAGAGTGCCCGATAGGAAAGTGACACGGCGGCGAAGTAGAAAGGGGGAAGAGGACGCTCTTATTTATTACCGGGAGGCCAGCACCCGAGGTCCGACGGCTTAACGTGCCCATCCGACTCACGGCGGATATTTAGTGGATCGAGCGTTCGCACCTGCTGGGATCGAACCTGAGACCCTTCCCGCGGCAGTCACGAACGTTGCCCACTCAGCCACCCGCGGCCCGCGGCCCAATGTTGATTGAACTAGGTGTTACAATACTTATATACGGTGTCGAACAATGAAGAGCCACCTGATTAACCTATTGGTCTTCACAATTTTTGACACATGCGCAAATGCGTAAACTTAAATCATTGTAATACCCCGTGTACACAACAGTGGCGTATCTTGGATCTGAGACCTAGACTATTCCCCCCCCCCTTCCCACAGTACTGTTGTTTTGATTTTAAATTGCGAAGTTTAATTTTAAATTGTTAAGTAATAGAAATAACTTTTTTTCTAAATTTTAGGTATATGCCATTGCTAACATGATACCAAATAAGGATTTGAACACTATTTGTACATGAACTCCATTCTTTTTCTGAATACTTTATTTGTACATGAACTCCATTCTTCTTTCTTTTTGTGTGAACGTAAGTGTTACGTTTTAATAAAATGTTTCTTCCGAGCACTTTTTCATATTTACAAAGAATGTTTTTCTCTACTGACAAAACAGCCAAGTTTTTCGAATGTGCATGTCCTTGTGTGGCTCTAAGATATATCTTGGTTCATTTTATTGCAGAAAAACTTCTTTCGGCAGTTGCAGTTGTTCACGGAAAGTTAATATGAGGTCTGCTAATTTGTACATCTCACTAAACACTATGTCCAATTTATTCAACTTTAGGTAACACGTAATGTCTCTTACTGATTTGATTTTGTATTCATCAAGGGAATAAAGCACCTTTAGTTCATTTTTTAGTTGAGCTGTATCAAAATTTGAATCAAAGACTTCTTTAAGTTCTGACAGTAGATGTTCAGGGAAGCTTTCACAATATTTATCAAAACAGTTCGAATCCAACAAAGCCACGAATTTAAGATATAATATCTCTGATTTTAATTCATTGACACTTCACAAAAACTGAAACAACTCTCAACAAACACGTGCTCTTATGAGAGAGAGTATGCGAGTGACTGAGATAGTCTAAGTGTTCGCTTTTCTGAGTAAACCGTTGCCCAAAGCAATGTCTCATTCCCCTCTACCAGCTGATTCATGTTGTCGTGGAAACGCTAGCAGGCGATCGTACGGAAGGTTTTCGAATCAGAACTGCGAAGATTCTGGAAGAGCTGCTTGCGTTATGCCGTTGGTTTTCGCTCGCCAGACTGAATCAAAGAAGCGATTCCGCAAGCGTTTTTTTTGTTGTTGTTGTTGTTTTTTTTTTCGCAGCGAAAGCATCGACATATTTTAATACCGTTTATAATTGACTTTTATTTGTGTATATTTAATTCACTTTTATTTGTGCATTCTCTGGGCTTCGAAACTAGCTTGGCTAGCCTCGAATATACGCCACTGGTATGCAAGTATTGTAACACCTAGATCAATCGACATTATATTGAACTACGTCTGAGGAAGGTCCTAATGTAGGCCCAAAAGTTCTAACATTGTGTTTTTAACTGTTGGAGAGTACTTTTAATTAGTAATTTAATTAAGTACTTTTAACCTGTAAATATTTTAATTAAAGTTTTTAACCTATCGTGCATAAGACGGTAAAATTTATTTCCTTAGTAATAAAACAACAATTTCGCTCGTTCAGTCGTGTAATGAAATAAACTTTGTTTGTTTCCACTGAAACACGAACAGCTTTTGCTGTTTCAACCTCACACATACAGTGAAACCTTGGTTACACGTTTTTCTACGGGATGGCTTTAAAAAACTTTGAAACGAAATTTCAAAATGTTAAATTCTATTGTAAAATTTGTGCTTTGAAGGAGTATACTTCCTTAATATTTTATTTAAAGTCGAATTGGCGGCAAAAGGAAACAAAAAGCGTCACAAATTATAATAATGTATCATGAAAGAAATACGGGATTACGCCATGTAATACAAATTTTGAAGATGACAGTCCGATTTTTGGCGTAAATGTGACAAGGATGGTAAGTCAGATAATATCCGAAAACTTGAAAATTTTCATCGTCCTGGAGCGGGACTCGAACCCGCGTCTCCCAGAAAACGCCCGGGTATGCTAACCACTACACCACCCAGAGCGACTAAGTTTCAAGTTTCCAATCAATTTGAATATAACCATCACAGGATTCGCTAGTCGAAGCAACCGGCATTCATGTTTAGCGAATCTGGAAGTTAAGAATCTTATCCCGTGTTTGCCCAGAGAAGCAGATAAATCACGCGGGTTCGAGTTCCGCTCCAGGACGATGAAAATTTTCAAGTTTTCGGATATTATCTGACTTACCATCCTTGTCACATTTACGCCAAAAATCAGATTGTCATCTTCAAAATTTGTATAATAATGTATTTTATCGCATAGCAAAATTAATAAAGACCATGAAAATTAAATTTCTCTTTTGACGACTCTGTGTATGAAAATCATGATTCTAGATTAAATGAAATCCTCACAACTAAGAATCTGGTACCAGTGCTTCAATATGGAACTAATGAATTAACAGCATTCCTTTTTCAGCGAATTCCAGAGTGCATTCATTTGAAACCAGAATGTTGAATATTGATTACACATTTAGGGTTCTACTTCTCCAAGAAATAGTGGAACTACAAAATTAGGTCCTAGAGAATTATCAATTTTTGAATAGTGCACAGGTGTGTGTGAATCATGAAACGCGAAACCAATTTTTTTTTTCACCCAAACCGAAGGTAAACATGCCTTTGGATCACGGTTCAACTTTGGCTGCACCAAGAAGGAACACAGCAATGCTGTCTCAAAACTGTAACATACCAGATTACGTATAAAAGAATCAAAGAACCGTGCATTTTTTGAAATCTGAAATTAAAATTTTAATGTATAATCGCAAAAAACAAATAAATGAATTACGTATAACAAAGTTAAGAAACATTAGAAACTACAGTAAAATATCAGGACATACGCAAAATTATGTATGTAAGTGAAAAACGTACAATCGAAGTGCCACTATATATACAGTCGTGGCTAAAAGTCCTGCACCAGTATACCGAAACTCAATTTTCGGTGTTTGAAGTCAACTTATACAGCCTAATGGCAAAGTCAGGATTACATATTATACATCACTTTAAATAAAATTTTATGCTGAATTTAAATATTTTTACAAAATGTTATCATCAGTAATAGAAATAAAGTTACAAGCAAAAGTACAGCGTCTAGTCATAAAAAGCAAAAAAATAGTGGAATTTGTGAAATTAGGTTACAATGCATTCAACGTAAAATTACTGTACAGTACATTATTAAAACTTGCAGAACACTTGAAATAACTGACCAACAAGCAAAATACGCTTTAATATTCAACTGGATAACCACGGTTTCTTAGTAACAAAGTGCACCTTCTTGGTATGGAACTAATGAGCTCCTCTAGTTGTCCATTGGTGATAACACGGTGCCATAAGGCCCTTACAGACTCAATTAATGCTGTTTTAGATGTGGGTCCTTGTTGACGGATCTTTTGCTTCAATCTCACCCACAGGTTATCTATGGGATTAAGATCCGGCGACTGTGCCGGCCACTGAAGTTTTCTTATAACTTTTAGAATAAACCACTCGTCAACCAACTTTGACCGAATACACGAGGCGTTATCATCCTGAAAGATAAAATTCCGCAAACCCAAGTCTTGTGCAGATGGCAGCAGTTTGGACTCCAAAATATCCACATATTTCAATCCATTCAATGTGCCATCAACAACGTGCAGACGGCCAACATATATTAACACCACTGGCTGAAATACAGGACCAGAACATCACCGAACGTGAGTGCTTGATTGTTGGCTGGGTGCAGCCTGCCTTATATCTTTCACCAGCCCGACGACGTACATAATTATTTCCATTATTAGCGGAAATAATAACAGTTTTCCATTCATCAACAGTCCAATTCTTGTGTATCTTAGCCCAAGCAATTCTTTTGATCCGTTGTTGTTCAATAAGGAAAGGTTTTCGAGCAGCTTTTCGTGCAGTCAGTCCATTTTTATATAGCCTACGACGAACTGTACGTGCAGATGCAATAATGCCTACTTCGTTCTCCCACTCATTTCTTAAATCAGTGGTTGTTTTAAACCTTGATATTAAGAAACGACGAATCAACATGCGATCATCACGTTCAGTACAGAGCCTTGGTCGATCTGTTCTTTTTCTGTTTCCCGCACATCCAGTTTCTGCAACTCTTTTAATGGTACGCAAGACAGTGGAATGATCACAGCCACATTTAACATCAATTTTGGCACCATGTTATCACTAAGGACAACTACAGAAGCTCATTAGTTCCATGCCAAGAAGGTGCACTTTGTTACTAAGAAACCGTGGTTATTCAATTAAATATCAAAGCGTATTTCGCTTGTTGGTAAGTTATTTCAAGTGTCTTGCAAGTTTAAATATTGTACTGTACAGTAATTTTACGTTAAATGCATTGTACACTAATTTCACAAATTCCACTATTTTTTGCTTTTTATAACTAGAAACTGTACTTTTGCTTGTAACTTCACTTCTATTACTGGTACTAACATTCTGTAAAAATATTTAAATTCAGCATAAAATTTCCTTTAAAATGATGTATGTATACTATGTATTCCTGACTTTGCCATTACGCTGTATAAGTTGACTTCAAACATCAAAAATTGACTTTCAGTTCGATTCCATGCAGTTCTTGAAGCTTAAGATGGGTCCGATTAGCGGTATGTGGTTTTGCACTGTCTTGTGGCAGCAATGCTCGCTTTTGGTTGACTAAAGCAGGATACTTCCGATTAAGTTTGTCATACACCTTGTCCAATTGCTGCATGAGTATAAAGTTCGGCATTGATAGACCGACTATTTGGATTGAGCTCAAAGTGGATTACACCTTCATAAATCCACCAGACACATGAACTTTTTCTCAAAACGTCCGCGTTTGAGGATAGTTAAAGCTGTTAGCTGGTTCATCTATATTCAGCTACTGTTGTGAAGAATCTGGATTACACAGATATATCCACTTTTCATCCCAGTAACTATTCGTTTGAAAAATCGAGTATCGTGTGGATTTCTGAGCAGTTCCTTGCATACCTCGACACGTCGTTGAGTTTGAGCTGGGGTAAGCTCACGAGGCACCTCACGGCATCGTCTGTAAACCTTCCCGATCTTGTGCAGGTGCTCAGCGATGGTAGATTTAGGAACTTCCAGTTCTTCTGACAATTTGCGAGTGCTTGTTCGGGGGTTGTCTTCCACAGACGCTTGCAGGGCGTCCGAATCAACAGCAGAACGACAACCCGAAACTTTCTTTCTTTTTAAGCTCAAGTCTCCAGGCGGAAACTTCTTGAGCCATGTTCGAACTGTACGAGTAACCACGAGGACTTCACCTCCAACTTCGTTAATTTTTCGGACTGCTTCAGCATCTTTAATCCCCTGTTACCAGTAATGTCGCAGGAGAACCAATATTTCAAAATTTGTAGCTTTTGCAATTGACCGCGGCACCAAGTTCAACGCATAGGTCGCGACATGTGCTTCACGCTTCGTTTACTACCTCACAGTAGGCGTTTTCATTGGTCTGCAGCACAGGAAAACTGCGCAGCAGAAAATATGCATATTTACGTCTGTGGCGTGCCTGCCCCGCAGGACACACATGAGATAAAGACAGATAGCAGTTAGTCCGGAGTGAGAGGGATCCGGGTTCGATGCCCGGCGTGGACAAAAACTGTGTTTTTACATTGGCGCCCGAACTTCAAGAATGACCTGGCCGTTAAGTTTCTCGCAATGGTGTGATGTTCTTTCCACACCGCGAGACAGGAAAAATGAGAATCCCTTCTTCAGTGCTTCGAAAAAATAAATCGGAGTGATGTTACGTTCCACACACCAAAAATTGTCTGGGATTTCTCAAATGCACGTTTTTCATGGGATGACTGCCTACAGAGACACATGGTCCCGGCTGACCCGTGGGACATGCCCCCGGCCTTCTTGGGAGGGGGGATGTGGCGTGCATGCCCCGCAGGACGCACATGAGATAACGGCAGATAGCAATGAGGGTTGGGAGAGCGACTTACTCCGAATAAAGGGGACCCGTATTTGATGCCCGGCGCGGACAAACTTGCACGTTATACGAGGTGGAACTGTCCCATACAAAAACACCGGGGTTTTTTTTTGTTTGTTTTTTTTGAAGGGTAGGGGGGTCGTACACCCCATTAACACTTCGTATTAAGGAAAACTGCCGCGCAGAAAACACACGAAACGAAATGACCCAGAAGGAAACTACGAGGAAGATCGGTAGATGAAATCGAAAGCCTATAGAAGCGACATGGAGAAGAACTAGGAGAGAGAGAGTTGTGGAAGATATTTGGGGAGACCTTCGTACAGTAGAGAATTGAGAATGGTTGTTAATGATCGTCTTAATTTCTATTATGTGGTACTTTACATACTTACGTACAACGTTAATATAAGAACATAATCTATATAACCTGAGATAACTACTCTTTTAATATCTACTTAACACACACCCTTACATCATTCGAAACTTCGTACTTACTAACATCGTGCTCTTACATCATACTGCAGCTTCGTACCACAACTTCGTACTCTGTTGTTCTAAAGCATCTATATATAAACATGTAAATCGATATGATATATGAACGATATGATATAAATAAAATACGATATTGTTAACGATTCATATGTGACAATGATGATGGTTTAGTTCTTACAGTTTTTTTTATAGATACATTTTCACCGGCCCTCCTTTTCCATTTCCAGACGACGTTGGAATTTGTACGTCAGTTGCGACACATTATCTGTTATTTTGGGCATTCGATTTTTCATAAAGTCACGCGACAAAGAAGATACAGAAGGCATTTTCGTTTCATGGATTTTATGCCATGACTTCTTAAAGGCGACTAAGAATAGTATTCCGTGCAACGATGTTTTGAGGATGTAGGTTATCAGATTTACGGAAAGATTAGCTTAGTGTGAGAGTATGGAAACCCCAGATGGATTTGGTTCTTTGGCGCAGTTCTAAAAAAACGAAAACTTTGAGCCATCACAATGAAGTATACCAACACAATAGCACAACGAATCTTACTTCCGTGGGATAAATATCTTCGTGTATTTGGAATTGGCGAATTTTCTAAGATGAAAATGTTTCCAGTCTTAATACCACTGAGAAGCTGTAGGACTTCATATCAAAAACTGCTACTAGAATAAAGTCTCGAAGCGAAACCGATCGTGTGAAATCTATTTTTAGGATTCCTGTTAAGAAAGCAAAAATTTAGTTCTGAGATATCATCACTGGAAAAAAAAAAAATACTATCCCAAAATTTTTTTTTGTCTGTCTAGTTTTTTATTTAAAGTACGTGCTTAGGTTATCACTGTCTTTCCATGGACGCCATATCTCTACGTCTGTCAGTCTCGTTCGAAAAATTCTTTTCGCACTGGGAAGCCAAAACTTTGCGATCATTATCTTTTGCCTTTTGATCTTTTTACGACGTATAGCTTCGCCACTAAGGGGCGAATATTCGAAAGCGGTCGAATTCAAAATATATTTCATTACACAAAGGGGCGTATATCGAATTCTTTTTCAGGGGAGCAGACAGAAAATAGAAGTTCCTGGAATCCATCAGGACAAAAAAAAAAAAAAAAGTTACTTAAAAATAGAAGAAAAAATTAAAGCATTATTCTGTAAAGTAATGATGCATTTTTATTAAATTAAAGTATTTTTCCCAATGTAAGTCACATTTCACCAAAAAATGAAACACTGTCGGAGAGGCCAAGGCATCTTGCTATCCCCCTCCCCCTCTAAATACGCCCCTGATTCCATATCCTTGCTTCTAAAAACCTTGAAACAATCCATGTTTTATTCAATACGTTTCACCACGAAGACCATTTTACATTCATTTTTCTTCAAATAATGCACAGTTTTTCAGCTAGAGGTTGTAAATCCTCAACTCATTTTACCCAATATAGCTGTTTTTCAATGTCCGATTTGAAAAATCTTCTTTTTTTTTTTTTTTTTTTTTTTTCCCTGATATCTTTTCTAAAAGTTTGATTTGAAAACTTGTTTTTCATCGGATACTATTCATAGCATTTTCGAATTTTTCATTATGAACAGTTCTGGAGCTCGGTGGCGTAACTATGCATTTTTGTTTGAAACTATACCTTCACTTCTAAAAATCCAACTGGAAAAAGGATTACGAATATTATTCCCTCTAACTAATGCAGGGTTTTTCCGCTGTAGGGGCTCATGTGTTAAATGCTTTCTTGCTATCTGTGCTTCTTAAAGATGTACTTGAAAAATACTTTGGCCATCAGAATAATTTGCGCATATTTTTCATTCCCCCTCCCCTTTCATTGCAAAGTGCTGAAGATAGGAGGTGACAGTGCATATTTCAATTTGAAAGAGTATTTCCGATTCCAAAAATCCGATGGAAAATACTCACTTTTGGTTGGTCACCCTTTCTCTATTAGGGACATTTTACGTTCCTTTTCCAGCGTTAAGTTACATTACGTATTTCTCCATACCTCTACTTCTAATTGTTCGATTTGAAAAATTCGTTTTGCTCTGGATATCTTCCAGTATGAGGAAGATTTTGAACACAATCTGTGATTTTTCGCATTCCACTTTTTGTCGCTCTCAATAGCATATAGTTATTTTAATTTGTAAATGTTCTACGGATTTTAAGAATCCGATTGGAAACAAAATTAATTTTGAAACTGGTTCCATTTACTAGGAAAAACAATCGGAATATTGTGCATCTTAATTAAAGCGCAGTTTTTCCACTAGGGGTGAAAATTAATTTTCTTTTGCGTTCAACTTTCGCTCTTATAGAAATACGCAAAATATTAGTTCCTGTACAGAGAAGATGAATGCTATATATAGTTTCGATAAAAGTAGGCAAAAATTCCAGTTGCTGTACAACCACATAGAATTTTTATCTTCCTAGAAGGGCGTAGATTTTGTCTTTCTGCAGAGAAACGTTGAATTCTGGTTTCGCAGAAGCATATAGAATTCTAGTTTCCGAAGAAATATGAAAAATTCTGTTTTCTGTAAACGGAAAAAGAATTCTAATTTTTGAAGAAGTATATAGAATTTTAGATTCCGTAGAAGTATGAATAATTCTATTAACTGTAGAAGGAAAAATAAATATAGTTTCTGTAGAAGGAAGAGGAACTGTTGCAGTTTCTGTAGAAAAATGAAGAATTACCTTTGAATAATACCGCAATGGTTTTACCATAAAGAATAAAACCATCATAGACATAGAAAATCGTATTGTGACTCAACTAAGAATAAACCATCATGGACATAGAAAATCCATAAAGAATAAACCATCATGGACATAGAAAATCGTATTTTTCCTCTCAACTTTTTCTTAAGTAGTGACGGTCGAACTGTCCTCCACAACTTTTAGCTTTAGTTTGTCACCAAACATACTGTGATTACCAATTTTTTTTTATTTTCAAAAAGTATGGTGTTTGTATAATTTAGATTAAAATTCAGAATAATTGAGTGCTACAGTTTTTTAACACCAAATGTATCATTATAGGTAGGCTTTTGTTTTTATACCAATGTGTGTAATGTAATCGCATGGAAAAGGGATTTGCTGTATAATGAAAGGGGGTAAGGGCATGGTCTGAACTCGAAGCATCCTCCCTCCGGCACTGTGTACTTCCTAATCTTCCTTGCTTGCTCCGGAGGTCTTACGCAATCTGCAGACCCAGAATTGCTCTCCCATTTTTGGCATGTTATTCAATCAGAACTTCCGTTAGATTATCTTCTCACCGTTTATCTACAGCGTAGGTTCCAGTGGTTATTTTCACTCTTCAATGAAATATATTGGGTTGGCCAAAAAGTAATTGCGTTTTTTTTTTCCTGTGTAAAGGAAAGGCGAATTCTGAATGGGAAACAAAAACTTTAGTCAACAACATATTGTTCGTTGTGTTCGATGACCTTTTGTCATCTCGTAGGCAAGTTCATGATTCAGCGCTTAAAGAATTTTTTGTTTTTATCGGCAAAGAACAGTTCCAAGAACAATTAGATAGCCTCATCAGCAGTGAAGATTTTACCATTCAAGGCGTTTTGCAACGAACGAAACAAATGGTAGTCTGATGGTGCCAGGTCTGGCGAATATGGTGGATGTGGTAACACACACCCCATCCAAGCTGCAACAATTTTTGACGAGTGACCAAACTTGTATGTGGTCTTGCTTTATCATGGTGAAACACAACACCTTTGCGATTCACCAATTCTGGACGCTTTTGTTTGACCGCATCACTTAATTTATCCAGCTGACGACAGTACACGTCCGAATTAATGGTTTGGTTCATTGGAAGCAATTGAAACTACACAATACCTTTGAAATCCCAATCATTCTAGCTCTAGTTTTGATGCTCACGTGAAAACTGGAGCTTGAATGATTGGAAGGTTGTGTTATCCGATGAATCTCGTTTCCTATTGCACCATGTGGAGGGCCGCGTACGTATGCAGCATTAACCTGGAGAAGTGCTGGCACCAGGATGCATCGTGGAACGAAAACAAGCCAGTGGGGGGGAAGAAGAAAGTACTATGGTGTTCCAGAGCCGACGGTACACCCGGATGCCATTGCTGATCTAACGACACAAAGCTGTGTGCTTCGTCTGATCTCGGGAACACCGCCGTTAGACGCAAGATGACTGGAAAAGTGTAGCTTGGTCCGACGAATCGCGGTATCAACTGTTTCGGGCAGATAGCCTACTCCGGGTGTGGCGACAACCCCACGAGGCAATGGATCCCGCAAGCCTACAAGGGACAGTGCAGGCCGGGGGAGGCTCTGTTATGGTGTGGGGTACCTCTCATACGTCTACAGACCGCTCTGACCGGTGGAGGCTACGTAACCATCCTTGGGGATCACTTGCACCGTTTGTGTCACGCAACCACTCCGAGAGGTGCTACCTCTTTCAGAACGGCAATGCGGCACCGCACATATCCACAGTCGTCCGATAATGGCTGGAGGAACATTCCACGCAGGGTGTAGAAATGCCTTAGCGCGGCCTAGCGGCGCTAAGGCACTATTTTTAAAGGCTTAACGGCGCTAAGACACTACTTTTGTAGGCTTGGCGTCGCTAAGATATTATTTCTGTAGGCTTAGCGGCGCTAAGGCGCTCTTTTTGTAGGCTTAGCGGCGCTAAGGCACTCCTTTTACGCTTAGCGGCGCTAAAGTACTCTTTTTGTAGGCTTAGCGGCGCCAAGGCACTATTTCTGTAGGCTTAGCAGCGCTAAGGCACTATTTTTGTAGGATTAGCGGCGCTAAAGTAATCTTTTTGTAGGATTAGCGGCGCCAAGGCACTATTTTTTTAGGCTTAGCAGCGCTAAGGCACTATTTTTGTAGGATTAGCGGCGCTAAGGCACCAGTTTTGTAGGTTTAGCGGAGCTAAGATACTATTTCTGTAGGCTTAGCGGCTCTAAGGCACTCTTTTTGTAGGCTTAGCGGCTCTAAGGCACTCTTTTTGTAGGCTTAGCGGCGCTAAGGCACTATTTTTGTAGACTTAGCGGTGCTAAGGTACTTTTCGTAGTTAGGTGGATGCAGATGATGGGTAAACACATTTTTTATATGACCATATATTCGAAAGAAAAAAAAAAAAAAAAAAATGGGATGTAAGGTCAGGTGATGCGTAACATCACAGCCTCTCCTTGACAAATGTCAACCCCGCCTTCTCGTGGTGCATCCTGTTCCCACTAAAGGGGCTCTGACGACCGCCCATAGCGGTATAACTATACCATCGGGATCAGAGGAAATGCTATCCCACACTCACCAACCCGCTTGGCCAGCGTGGTGAGTTATGGCCAAACCCCTCCAAAATGATTCCACAACTTAAATCTTGGCCCTCAGTCTCCGGCAGCTGGAATGTACCTGGCCAAGGCAGCGGCCAGTGCGACATGAAGGCAGAGGGTGCTAAGAATCCCCGGAGGACCGGACTAGGCTGCCATCTGATGCTGACCTTGGCTACTTACAATGGACGCTCCCTATCTTCTGATTCAAGGCTTCTTGAATTGGAAGAGGAACTACAAAGGATCAAGTGGGACATCGTGGGGCTAAGTGAGGTAAGGAGAAAAGGAGAAGATCTCATCGAACTGAAAAGTGGACATCTCTTCTACTATCGTGGGACAGATACTGGCAGAACTAGTGGTGTTGGATTTATAATAAACAAGAAACTGAAGGACAAAGTTGTAGAAGTTGAAAGTTCCTCTGACAGAGCTGCACGACTTGTTATCCAACTCTCGAAAAGATACCAGGCTCAGATTATTCAAACTTATGCACCCACCACAAGTCATCCTGAAGAAGAAATTGAAGAATTTTATGAGGAAATTTGTCATCTAAATAATAAAGGTAAGCAGCATTTGAAGATAATTATGGGAGATTTCAATGCAAAAATAGGGCAACGGCAACAGAATGAAACTTCAGTAGGTAAATTCGGTCATGGCAACAGAAACCAGCGTGGAAATACTCTCGTTGAGTTTGCAGAGGCAGAAGGGTTTTTCATCTTGAACTCCTTCTTCAAGAAAAAGCCACACAGGAAATGGACATGGAGACATCCAAATGGGACGACAAGTGAAATTGATTTTATTATGTGTAACAAAAAATTCGTCATAGAAGACTGCAGTGTGCTAAACAAGTTCAACACAGGTAGTGACCATAGATTGGTGAGATGTAAGATGCACCTCAACACTAAACTTGAACGTGGCAAGCTCATAGGACAAACAAAATCTATTGACATAACCAACCTTAAAAAACACCATAATACCTTCAAGTTAGAACTGAAGAACAGGTTCTCTGCTTTAGAAGGCCTAACATCGGAAGAAGTGGACATCTCTGAAGTTAACAGAAAAGTAACCAAAGCTCTTATGGAAACAGCAACAAAATTAGCTGGGTCTAAGAACAAGTTGCATGTGAACAAATTATCAGGAAAAACCAAAATGTTGATGCAAAAAAGAAGAGAGATGAGGACAACTAAAGAAGATGTGACTTCCAAAGTGGAATATATAGAGCTATGCAAGACAGTACGAAAAAGTATCACTGAAGACGTAAGGAAATTCAACTGTGAACTAGTGAGGAAAGCAATTGAAAACAACCAAAGCCTAAAATTGGCAAAGGGACATCTCAGTAAGGGAAGAAAACAGATTATGGCACTGAGAAAAGAAGATGGTTCTGTAACAAGAAATAGAGGCGAAATTTTGACAAGAGTGAAAGATTTCTACTCCAAATTATATGAAAGGGATGATATATGCACTCCAGACATCATGAAAGGTACCAGTACCAGAGTTCCTCCTGTCCTTCCAGCAGAAGTTGCACATGCAATCAAGAACATGAAGCGAGGAAAAGCTCCAGGAGAAGATGGAATTACTGTAGACATCATACAAGAAGCAAAGTGGAGAAATCGAAACAGTACTCGCCCAAATTTTCACTCGATGCCTTAATGAAGGAAAGATTCCTGAGGATTGGAACACCGCTACAATGATCCTGCTACATAAGAAAGGTGACATTGAGGATCTCGGAAACTACAGACCTATCAGCCTCCTATCAGTAGTTTATAAAATCTTCACTAAAGTTCTTTCACACCGCTTGAAGGTAACACTGGACATGGCTCAACCGAGAGAACAAGCTGGATTCAGGAGTGGCTATAGCACAATAGATCATATCCACGTGCTGAGAGAACTAATTGAAAGAGCGAGGGAATATGAACTTCCATTGTGCATGGCTTTTATCGATTATGAAAAAGCCTTTGATTCGGTGAAACCATCAGCAGTTACAATGGCTCTGAAAACCTGCGGTATTGAAGATGCATACATTAATATTATTAATAACATCTATGAAAATGCAAGTGCAAAGATTAGGCTGTTTGAAAATACAACACACGTAAAAATTGGAAAGGGAGTGAGACAAGGTGACACCATATCTCCGAAGCTCTTTAATGCCACATTGGAGGGTGTTTTTCAGTCACTGAGCTGGGAAAACAAGGGGATAAAGATTAATGGAGATTATCTAACCCACCTTCGTTTTGCTGATGACGTAGTCATTTTTGCAACTACCCCATCAGAGCTGCAGAGTATGATCCAGGAACTTGCTGACAAGAGTAAAGAAGTGGGATTAAAAATGAACTTTCAGAAGACAAAAGTGATGTTCAATGCTTTTACAAGAAATGAAGATTTATCGATTGATGGAGAAAAGCTGGAGATAACAGACACGTACGTTTATCTTGGACAGCAGATATCAAGTGAGGGTCACATTGATGAAGAAATTAATCGGCGTACAAAACTTGCCTGGAGAGCTTTTGGAAGAAACAGCATAATTTTCAAGAGCAATATGCCATTATGTCTTAAAAGAAAAGTGTTTGATCAATGCATCCTTCCAGTGCTTACGTATGGTGCGGAGACGTGGACCTTAACTAAAAGAGACATACAAAGGCTGCAGACAACTCAAAAAAGCATGGAGAGGTGCATGCTTGGTGTAACCAGGAGAGATAAGAAGAGGAACTCGTGGATCCGAAAAATGACAAGAGTGGAAGACATCATGATCCGAGTTAAATCCCTGAAATGGCAATGGGCTGGACATACTGCCAGAAGGACAGATCATCGATGGACAGCCGAAATTTTAGATTGGATTCCAAGGGACAGGAAAAGACCCAGAAGAAGACCACATGGGAGATGGGTGGATGAAATTCGAAAGTATGCAGGGGTGACATGGAGGAGACTGGCACAAGACAGACCGTTGTGGAGGAAACTTGGGGAGACCTTCGTCCAGCAGTGGATTGATAATGGTTGACAATGATGATGATGATGATGATATTCGAAAATAGCGAATACTGTGTTTTATATGCAATCATAACCGAAATATTCGCCCCGCAAGGATGAGATAAACCGTCGAATCGTACAATAGGACACCTCACGGATCATACGGGTTAAGAGAATGTTGTTTGTTTCTGTTTTAACTTTCACCATGAGCTACTAAGGGCTATAGCCTATTTTGTTGGCGGTCCCTGATTCAGGGCGGGGGTGGCACACCAGCCATGTTTCATGCGGATTCAGACCACTAACCAAAAACCTACACCGCTGACTACTCGCCTACCGGGATGGCATAAAGAGAAGATAAAATCCATTGTCTAGTAAAGAGAAGATAAAGTCCATTGTCTAGACGGTAGTCCTGAAAATTATTTCATTGCTCCGAGAAAAACAAACTACAGAGAGACACTATGCAGTCAATAAGGCAATAATATAAGAGTTTCATGCGTGCGAATAATATTTTTTACTGAGCTACTCATTCCCTTATTCGTTAAAAATAGCACAACAGATATCTCCATTTACCTAAGAATCTTAGGAAAAAGGCTTATTAGTCACATTGAATGGCTTATAAATATCAGTCACATTAAAAGCCTTATTTAGTCTCTGAATCTTAGGGAAAAGGCTTATTAAGTCACAATATTAGTTATATTTAGTCAATGTGACTATATTAGTTGCATCTATTCAGTGTGACTCAATCACAACGAACATTTGTGACCTTTGACGCCACTTCACCCATTTTCAATAGGGTTCGTCCCCAGGTGGTCCCCTACCACATACTAAAATTTCATTGAAATCGAACCATATTTACGCAAGTTATGACGCATAAAGAGCAATGGAATACATTCCGCTCCTATGTCCTAACCTTTGATCCCACTTCACCCATTTTAAATAGGGTTCGTCCCCAGGTGGTCCCCTACAACATACTAAAATTTCATCGAAATCGAACCATTTTTACGCGAGTTATCGTACGGACAGACGGACGGACAAAGCTGGAGCATATACGCTAATTCAACCTACGGTTGGAAAGCGTAAAAAAACTGAATATATATTTTTAGGATGTGACTAACAAACGACGTTTTTTTCCTTTATAAAAAATTGCTCAAATTAAACGATTTCAATAAAATTAATTAGTAATAAAAATCTTATAAAATATGTTGAACAGTAGAAACAGCAAATCAGAATTCACAATGCTTTTTAAAAGTTTGAGTCTTCTTTTCAAGGCATTTTTACCTAATCAGTTCACTGCTAAGTTAATTGGAAATACATCGCTGATTCCACGGAGTTTGGCATCCTGACTTGAACATCTCGTAAACGTCGTTACTAGGTATGGAGTAACGATGAATGACGCAGCGTAAAACGGCAGGAAATGCTGCTGCTTGTTCACAAAAGTGCAATTTCACAGCATCTATAAAGGCATACCGTTAGATGTAACGCGAACACTCTTATTTATTGCTTTCGGGCCATTTCTGCCAGTTAACTTGAGCTTCATATAACAGTATGACATTCCCTGAGATCAAGAAACCTCACCGAGACTTAACCTTTACATCCGGAGGTCTCGAGAAGAAATCTACTACTTATCCACACAGGTCAGGTTACTCGCGTCTTCTTGATCCGATCTTAGGCAATAAATTGACTTCACCGATATCAACACAAAGAAATCTTTTGTCCTCAGATGTGATATTAAGAGCAGATAAAGACACTATGAGAAAAGCCTAACAGCAATTTGAGAGGAGTGGCCGGAAGAGAACAATAACAGCAATAACCAGAATGGCATCTAAGATAATTGCCGAATGTCATCGCTGTCATAGTATTGCCAAGATCGAAGTTACCGTGATCTGAAGCAATGAGTAGTCAAAAGCTGAGCAGCGGGGCGAACAATGAAGGAATTATAAATAACTCTTCAGATACGGAAGAGGAACGCGGTGACAAACGTCTTGTTATGATGACACATTCAGTGCCGTAAGAGCACGCGAAACAAATGACCTTTCGAACTCAGGGACGACTAAGATAATTACAATCAAATTATTTCTTCGAGGTCTGCGGATGAAAAAAAAAAAAAAAGCATTTTATTTGCGACCATATCCGTCGGATTGCTTTTTACTATTTATTCATTTACTTATTTATGTATTTATTTTTACTTCACGGTAGTTGAACCGCCGTCTTTTCATAAACTAAATGGAAAAAACTGACAAATTAAATTTGCAGTTTTTTTCCATTTAGTGCCTACGAGCTAACTTGAGCCAAAGTTATCCCCGTTAACAAAGTTATGTCCTGCTCCCTTTTTAGCATTGGAGAAAACACATGCCTACAGCATTTAGTTAGTCCATCTGTATAGTAGCTTGAAAATTTTCAGATAATTTTATGGAGAAAATTGAAATTTTTAGATTTTTTATGGAGAAAATGAGCTGACTTGAGTCAAAACTGCTCATGTTAACAAGCAAACATGTCCATAGAATTTATTTCATTCGCCTATAGCAGAGTGAAATTCATTCAGATAATTTTATCTAGAAAATGAGCTGACTTGAATCACAAACTACGCATATCAACAAAGAAAAAAATATGCCTATATCACTTAGTGCATCTGTATAGCAGTGTGAAATTTGTTCAGATAATTCAATTTAGAAAATCAGCTGACTTGAGTCAAACCTACGTATGCTAACAAAGAAAAACATGCGCATAGAATTTAGCTCATCCGTTTGTAGCAGCGTAAAATTTCTTCAGATAATTTTATGGAGAAAATGAGCTGACTTGAGGTTAAACTACCTACTGAACAAAGTTACTCCCTGTCTCATTTTTAATCATGCCTCTTGTGAAAAAAATATGCATATAGACTTTAGTTCATCCGTCTGTAGCAGGGTGAAATTTTTCCGGATAATTTATTTTATGCAGAAAATGGGCTGACTTGTGTCAAAACTACCCACGTTAAAAAATAAAGTTTCACCCTGCCGTCTTTTTCATCACGTGTTTTGGGAGAAAAAAAAAACCCCTATAGAATATTAAGACCCCGTATAGCAGAACCGCAGCCAGGGGCGACGTACGCCGCAGATTTTATTTTGGTCTGCAGACAAAAACGATATCCCCCAGAACCCAATTAAATCCGCTCGTGCACACTCTTTATCATGGATTTTGACTAAAGTCAGCCCATTTTCTACAAAAAAATTAATTATCCGGAAAATTTTCACGCTGCTACAGGCGGATGAACTAAATTATATATAACATATCTTTCAAAAATTTCCGAAAACGAAAGTTAGAGTGAAGATTTCTTCCGTAATCATAATTTTTTTCTTGGCGATGTTCCTTCTGTCTGGTTTAGTTGTTGAATGTCATTTCATAGCATAATCGTTTGTGTTTCAACTTGAAAATGAAGGATAATTTTCCGAACTCGGAAGTTGGACGAAGTGAAAATTTCTCCCAGAATCGTAAAATGGAAGAAAAAATTTTCGACAGGGGAAGCTAAGGCAACGAATATTTTTCCCGTGATCGTTTTTTTTTTCCTTCCGCGGTGTTTTTCCTGTACTATATTACTGCTCAAATAGAATTTAATTGTATAAATGTTTGTATTTAAGATCGAGAATGGGGAAAAAATGTCCGAAAACGGAAGTAGGACGGAGTGAAGATTTCTCTCATAATCGTAATTTTTTTTCTAGCGATGTTTCCTCTGTCCTGTATTGTTTTTAAATATAATTTTTTTCATAAACTTTGTGTTTCAATTTGAAAATGGAGGCAAAATTCTACGTACAGAGAGCAGAGTGTTGTTCTTGATCCTAGTTATCATTGAATTGCTGCAGTAACTACGTCAGTTTTTTGGGATGTTTTTTAGATAGAAAAGATGCAAGGTTGTTTTTTTAGATGCTATTTTTTTTTTTTTTTTTCTACCGGTGCAAATTTTTATTGTTTTTCGCATCTAGTAGTTATCTTGCCCAATGACCACCCGCAGTTTATTTTGCGGCACTATGATATCTGCCATAGACTGATCAGGAACTTTTTGCTTTGGGGATTGAGACAACAACTAATAATACACTGGCGTGCAAAAATTAAGGACGAGACGGTTTTTCAAATGTAATGTCGTGCAGAAGTGCTCCCTATCGACTTAAATCATACCATAAAATCCGCAAGATGTAAGAACAAGGGACAAGTGAGAAAAACCGTCCAAACAAGGAATCCAAAGGCACTTTATTGAAAAGGTAGCTTCGAGCACAACTGGACAGAAGACAAACGTCCATGCGACAGGCGACTGCCAAGAAAAATCCAGTCTTTAGTAGGGGATATGAACACCCCTGACTGCGTTGCAGGATTTACAACGTCTGTCCATGCTGAGGACGAGGTTGCCAAGGAGCTGTTGAGGCATCGCGGCCCATTCCTCTTGTAGCGCCAATCGCAGTTGCGGAATCGTTGCTGGCGGCTGGTGACGTGCTGCCAAGCGTCTCCCGGGAAGGTCCCACACGTGTTCGATTGGATTTAGGTCCGGGGACCCTACGGGCCAATCCATGCATTGAATATCTTCACTCTCCAACAGCTCTGCGACAGCCACTGTACGATGAGGTGTAGCGTTGTCGTCCATGAAGAGGAACTCAGGACACACAGCACCTCTAAACAGACGCACGTGAGGCAGGAGAACCTCGGTACAATAGCGGACACCAGTGAATGAACCTCCTTGGAAGATGTGGAGGTCAGTACGGCTACCAAGCATGATACCGCCCCAAACGAGAACTCCGCCACCTACAAACCGGTCCCTTTCGATGATGTTGGAAGTGTGATTGAGTGTTCCCTGCTCTCTCCAGATGTGTATACGTCCAGAATCACTTGTCAGACTAAATCGGCCCTCATCCGTAAAGATAACTCTACCCCATTGCTGATGTGTCCAGTTCTTGTGTTCCTGGCACCACAGAAAACGCCGTCTCCGATGAGCAGGCGTTAATGGCACACACCGTACTGGTCGTCGTGCAAATAGACCACCTTTGTTCAGCCTCCTGGCCACGGTAAAACGCGATAACGGACGTCCAGTTGTCTGTTGCATGTGCCTTGCGCTTTCTCCCGCTGTCTCTTCTCGCCTGTAGGACAATATACCGGTCGTCCGCCGCCGCGGTTGCTCGTGGACGACCACTGCTAAACTCTCGGACAGCTGTTCCTGTCGTTTGAAATGCTCTCCAGGCTCGTGAAACGATGCTATGAGTTATCCCGAACTCCTCGGCCACACTAGTCACACTTCGACCTTCTTCCAACTTCCCAATGACGCGACCTCGTGTAAAGTCATCCAGATGTCGTCTACTGGATTGCCTGTTGGTCATATCACACGGTGGCAGCAAGTCGACGTCGTTCAAACCGACGTACACCGTGCAATAGCTTTCACCGAATTGCTGAGCGTACACCGCCCGTGTGCTTTATACCCTTCCGACACTCCCCCCCCCTACATCATGCTGCATATATGCGCATGCCCTACCGTACCGGACCCTAGTCTATCTCCTGAGTGGTCTTTCGGTCCGTTCTGCCTGCTCGTTCCGCTGTTATGCTAATTTCTCCTCTTCGTCCTTAATTTTTGCACGCCAGTGTAGTACAGCATAATAATGAAACGCACATAAGCGTATTAAATCCGTTTATTTTCGTGGTGTAGTCAGCACAAAGATTCGACAAGCTTTCGCACTCGACTGGGAGGCTTTTTCAAGACAATGGTAGACATAAAATTGCATTTTTACATAAAATTGCATTTTTATATTTACCACTGCCTTTTTTAAAAAAGGCTCTTAGTTGAGTGCGAAAGCTTGGCGAAAATAAACGGATTTAATACGTTATATGTGTTTCATTATAATTCATATCTGGTGTATTTAAAACAAAGTAATAGTACAGCATTTTTTCACTTCTGTGGAGCAGACACCAACTGTGTAAAGGACAGGGAAAAAGAAGAAAAAAAAATCGCGAGCACCAGCCTGGTGAGAATGTTCCTCTTAAATGAAAACTTTGCAACATTCAAACATTCATTGCATTCCTAAATTCCTAAAAGAGAATTTATGACAACCTTTACTTGGAAAAATATGAGTTGATACTTCTTATAAAAGAAGTTCATTGTTCTGTATTCATAATTATGGACTGAACACAAGTGCAAAATAAAATCACTTGAGTAATTTGTAACAAAAAATATTGTCCAACATATTACGAAAGAAAATTAAAAAAAAATGTCGCGTGGCAGCGAAGAGAATTAAAAAAATCCATTCAATCTAAGGTTCCTAAGTAAATGGAATGCAAGGAATTTCCGAATCGGAAGTTTGTATGTAAGTAATTCAAGTTACTAGAGCGTTAAATCCTCTAAGGCGGTTTAGCAGAAGTACACGGTAAAACACGTATTTCTAATTTTACCAAGAATAGACGCTGGGCGCTAATCACAGCTCACAAACTTTCCTGGTAAATTAATTTAGCTCGGAAATTCCATAAAGTTGATAAAACTGCATTATTTTCCTTCTTTCGGACGCATCAGCACTTTTAAAACACATTTTGCTTCTATTCGGAAACTATTTTCACTATCTTTTAAAAGTTTATGATTTTGGAGCAGAGAACAGCTCTGTTAAATTGTTCACACGAAACTATCTCCTTAGAAAGTGCGACAATTTCATTTCCCGATTTCCGTTCATTTCCAAGCAGCTGAAGATTAGGAATCCGAAAGACCTTCAGATTTCCTAAGGGGATGGCTTCATGCAAACAGTTTAGTAGAGCAATTTTTCGACCAAAAATAATCCGCCTGTATCCTTGCCACGTATTTGAGGTGATTCATTCTTTCCCGACTGTTGTGATATTATCTGAAGATCTTGATTCTTGAGCTAGATTCGTTCTTGAACTAGAATGGCCATCGTTACGAGGAGACATCACATGCTTTGACTAACACAAATCTGATGCTTGTTCAAATTCCTAATCTTCAGTTTGCTTAGGAATTCGTTGTAACGGTAGCATGCTCCACAGAATATCGGAAGACGCGAGTTTGATTCCCGACACCGGGCGGTACAACCTTCAAAGTACCTCAAGAGGCGGCTGAAAATATGTGGATAGCTTCCGGTCTACAGCTAGGTGAGGACGCCCTCTCAAAATATTTCAGAGTAAACAAATATATTTTTTTAACTAGTAATTACATTCGTGATTTATTTATTTTCATGCTTCACCTTTTTTTTTTGTTGTTATTACTGTCTAACTCCTAATATAATCCGCCAAATCTTTTTTTTTTTTTTTTTTAAGTTTGTAAAGTTTCTAGGCTTCTGTTCATTTTGTTGTTGTGAGTGAAAACTTTTTTTTTATTGGAAGTTTAAAGACCACCGTGCGCAACTCAATGGGCTATAAGCAGTTGCCCATCCCTAATTTAGGGTCACTGGTTCCAGGGAAGGGAGAGAGCCAGTGCTGTAAGACAAATACAACATTCATGCCTCACTGGGATTCGAATCCGGACCCCTTTCGGACAAATGATCAGAAGCCATCGCTTAGACCACTGCGCCACCGGTGCGGCCGAGTGAAAACTTGAAAGAAACGTACATATTTTTTTTTAAATGAGACTGCACTGTAAAAAAATAAGTGGTGTGTATTTACGGAAAATTTCTGAGAATAACGTGCGGCAAATTTGCCAGTAACTGTCCGTCTTTTGACGGATTTCCATTTTTAAAAATATACCCGTTTTTGTTTTTTAGCTTCCGTATTTTCACAGATTTTCCGTAGTCAGTAATTCTGTTTATTTCAGAAACGTCCATTTCAAATTTTTCACAGGCTGAACATGCCAACCCTTACGCAAGAGAATCCTTATGCTCTGGTAGTGAGGATAAAGCCAGGTGCTTTTGGGTTAAAGCCGCACGTCTTAACCTCTGAGCCAGAACGCCACGGGAACCAGGATCACGTTCAAGGTAAAACTTAACTGCGCGATGGTGTTTTTTTGTTTCTTTTTTCAGTAATGCGAGTGATTTAGTCATTTTATTTTATATTGGAGCTTGTTATTTTTTAATACGTTTCTGATAATCTTATTTTTTCTGTACGAGGTCATATTACGAATAACGTTTATTTTTTTCCAGCGTGATTTTTTCGAAGCAATAGAATGATTTGGAGTTTGAGATCTTTTTTTCAACTGAAAATAACTTTTAATCATCTTTAAGAGAAAGTGCAGAGTACTGTTTTATAATATTATTTCACAAAACTTCTAAATATAAAATTTATTCTTGATAGCTACATAGCTTAGACATCGTACAATCACCTGTGCAATAAATTAAGTACCAGGTTTCTTATGGTAACACAACATATAATAGCTAGTGCACAAAATGGGAGAAAGGAGAAGAAATATCCTGTGACACAGTTACAATAATTGATGCGATATACTACACAATATCTGATCTGGCTACAGAACCTCGAAATCAAATACTTCGACAGACTATGGAAATTTAACAGTTAAGCAGTACCCCAAGTATTCCCGTGAATCTCTCCTATTACCGGAAATTTTTTGACATATGGATACGGAAAAAGTGAAAACGGAGTTTTCCGTTTATATAAAAAAGGAATTGCGGAAAAGTTTATGAAAATTCGGAATTTTTTGTTAACACCTCTTGAAAATGGTAATTTACCGTCAATATAAGAAATAAATTGCGGAAAGGTTTCTGAAAATTCAGAGTTTTTTCCGTCATTTCACGGAAAAAGTTGTTTCAGAAACATGTTTCGTTACTTCACGAAAGATATCACGGAAAGCGACTCGTGAATTTCAGAAGTTTTTTTACAGTGCATTTTCCTCGTACATGTACGCGTATGTACTCCCCCCCCCCACCATGCGGGTGCTTCAGTGGCCGAGAATTTTCCTCAAACTTTTTTGGTAACTCCCCCCCCCCTAGGAAATTTGTCCTGACCACGGACCTGTGTAGCCTAATTTTCCAAAAATAATATGCTAGCATGCGTATTGCCTGTCATGTATTTGAGAAGCTTCTTCGGTTTCTGTGATAACTTGATATAAAATTGGACTGCCACCTTTGTCTCGGGGGAGTCCGGAACGACAAAATACTGGAATGCAATCTACGCCTTTGTTGCTGATTTACGATATTTGCTATCGCAAGCAAATAGAATGCAAACAATATTATCCACACTCCAGCTTACTTTGTCTCAAAATCATATTTTGGCAGAAAAACTGCCTGAGGAAAACGGGAGTGGAGTCTTAGTATTTCGGCGGTCCCTAATGAGTACTGGCTCAAGCCAGTTAGCAAGGCATTGGGGAACCGTCTTTAGGAAGCCACTTCTGGCAACGAAACTCTCGTAAAAATCTAAATTATGAATAGCCTGTACGAGAAAAATAATATATTTCTGGAGCTCCTATAGATTTATTTCGTTTTTATAGCCGAGAACAAAGTGGGTTTTACGCCAAAACAGTACTGATCGAATTTTCCTGCCTCCCTTTTCGACCACAGGCTATCTTTGTTCCACGTAAGCTTTTCCTGAGGAATCAAAACACAGTGTTTACTTGTCTATAGCTCCCTACCCCTCCTCACAGTGCCATATTTCCCATTAAACAAAGGAAGCTGCTGCTGCTTGGAGTGACAGTTAACGGAGAGGCGGAATTTCGCTCTCTAAAAATTTTACGAGGGGCCTTTTTTACAGCATGAATAAAATGTACAAGACATGGAGAAATTAAATGCGCATTTTTATCTCTGTATTCTGGGTACAGAGGAGCACCAGGAGCGCCGATCTGGCTAAGTGAATCTAATACACCCAATAACTTTATGAGGTTCGGGTGCAGTTCCCATACAATATTTTTTTATGTGAATGAAATCACCATTTATTTACCCCGTGACAATTTGCGCTAGTAAGTGTATTATACCTGAAAGATACTAAAACACTTATCTCTAAATTTTTGGAAGTGGAATGGGGCAGAACAGTCAAATGCATGTCAATGTTGTAAATTCCAAAACATTATATAAATTTTCTTTAGCAAAAAGTTCATGAAGGGGCGCCGAAGTGACACTTTGCATCGGGGGCGAATTGAGAATTAGAATTTTTGACTTAAAAACGCGCGTGATTCTTAATCGTTAAAACATCAGATTTCAATCAGATTTGAGTAACGTATATTTTTTTCTCCATGACAGGAAACTACAATTTAAATAATTGCATATATGCAATTTTTTATATATAAGTTGCTTAATATATGAACTTATTACTTTTTCAATTATTTTATTTATTTATTTTTATAGATAATACGTGTTAAAATTTGAATGTTGAAAAATGTTCAACATGTCATTAAAATCCGTGGCTCCTAGAATACTAAAGACCAGCAGTAGTGAAAACAGCGTGTTTCGTAAGGATTGATTTTTTTTTTGGAGGGGGGGGAGTATGGAGGGTCGAAACTCTTTACAACCAGAACTGCATTTATAGAAGTTGTACTCAATTCATATATTACAGCTTCTATATCAGTTCATATATTACCGTATCAGTTCATCTCTGTTATTATATTTAGAAGTTGTAATCAGTTCATATATTACAGTATCAGTTCATCTCTGTATATTATATTTAGAAGTTGTAATCAGTTCATATATTACAGCTTCTATATCAGCTTATATTACCGTATCAGTTAATCTCTGTATATTATATTTAGAAGTTGTAATCAGTTCATATATTACAGTATCAGTTCATCTCTGTATATTATATTTAAAAGTTGTAATCAGTTCATATATTACAGCTTCTATATCAGCTTATACATTACTGTATCAGTTCATTTCTGTATTTAAAAGTTGTAATCAGTTCATATATTACAACTTCTAACTTCTATAGAAGTTGTAATATATGAGTTGATACAGAAGTAATATGTAATATATTTATAGAAGTAATATGTAATATATATATATAGAAGTAATATCGGGATTAGAGGAAATGCTATCCCACACTCACCAACCCGCTTGGCCAGCGTGGTGAGTTATGGCCAAACCCCTCCAAAATGACTCCACAACTTAAATCTTGGCCATCAGTCTCCGGCAGCTGGAATGTACCTGGCCAAAGTAGCGGCCAGTGCGACATGAAGGCAGAGGGTGCCAAGAATCACCGGAAGACCGGACTAGGCTGCCATCTGATGCTGACCTTGGCTACGTATAATGGACCCTCCCTATCTTCTGATTCAAGGCTTCTTGAATTGGAAGAGGAACTACAAAGGATCAAGTGGGACATCGTCGGGCTAAGTGAGGTAAGGAGAATAGGAGGAGATCTCATTGAACTGAAAAGTGGACATCTCTTCTACTATCGTGGGACAGATACTGGCAGAACTAGTGGTGTTGGATTTATAATAAACAAGAAACTGAAAGATAAAGTTGTAGAAGTTGAAAGTTCCTCTGACAGAGCTGCACGACTCGTTATCCAACTCTCGAGAAGATACCAGGCTCAGATTATTCAAACTTATGCACCCACCACAAGTCATCCTGAAGAAGAAATTGAAGAATTTTATGAGGAAATTCGTCATCTAAATAATAAAGGTAAGCAGCACTTGAAGATAATTATGGGAGATTTCAATGCAAAAATAGGGCAACGGCAACAGAATGAAACTTCAGTAGGTAAATTCGGTCATGGCAACAGAAACCAGCGTGGAAATACTCTCGTTGAGTTTGCAGTGGCAGAAGGGTTTTTCATCTTGAACTCCTTCTTCAAGAAAAAGCCACACAGGAAATGGACATTGCGACATCCAAATGGGACGACAAGTGAAATTGATTTTATTTTGTGTAACAAAAAATTCGTCATAGAAGACTGCAGTGTGCTAAACAAGTTTAACACAGGTAGTGACCATAGATTGGTGAGATGTAAGATGCACCTCAACACTAAACTCGAACGTGGCAAGCTCATAAGACAAACAAAATATATTGGCATAACCAACCTTAAAAAGCACCATAATACCTTCAAGTTGGAACTGAAGAACAAATTCTCTGCATTAGAAGGTCTAACATCGGAAGAAGTGGATATTTCTGAAGTTAACAGAAAAGTAACCAAAGCTCTTATGGAAACAGCAACAAAATTAGCTGGGTCTAAGAACAAGTTGCATGTAAACAAATTATCAGGAAAAACCAAAATGTTGATGCAAAAAAGAAGAGAAATGAAGACAACTAAAGAAGATGTGACTTCCAAAGTGAAATATATAGAGCTATGCAAGACAGTACGGAAAAGTATCATTGAAGACGGAAGGAAATTCAACTGTGCACTAGTGAGGAAAGCAATTGAAAACAACCAAAGCCTAAAGATAGCAAAGGGACATCTCAGTAAGAGAAGAAAACAGATTATGGCACTGAGAAAAGAAGATGGTTCTGTAACAAGAAATAGAGGTGAAATTTTGACAAGAGTGAAAGATTTCTACTCCACATTATATAAAAAGGATGATACATGTACTCCAGACATCACGAAAGGTACCAGTACCAGAGTTCTTCCAGTCCTCCCAGCAGAAGTTGCACATGCAATCTACAACATGAAGTGGGAAAAAGCTCCAGGAGAAGATGGAATTGCTGTAGACATCATACAAGAAGCAAGCGGAGAAATCGAGACAGTACTCGCCCAAATTTTCACTCGATGCCTTAAAGAAGGGAAGATTCCTGAGAATTGGAACAACGCTACAATGATCTTGCTACATAAAAAAGGTGACATTGAGGATCTCAGGAACTACAGACCTGTCAGCCTCCTATCAGCGGTTTATAAAATCTTCACTAAACTTATTTCACACCGTTTGACGGTAACACTGGACATGGCTCAACCGAGAGAACAAGCTGGATTCAGGAGTGGCTACAGCACAATAAATCATATCCACGTACTGAGAGAACTAATTGAAAGAGCGAAGGAATATGAACTTCCATTGTGCATGGCTTTTATCGATTATGATTCTGTGAAACCATCAGCAGTTACAATGATTCGGTGAAACCATCAGCAGTTACAATGATTCGGTGAAACCATCAGCAGTTACAATGGCTCTGAAATCCTGCGGTATTGAAGATGCATACATTAATATTATTAATAACATCTATGAAAATACAAGTGCAAAGATTCGGCTGTTTGAAAATACAACACACATAAAAATTGGAAAGGGAGTGAGACAAGGTGACACCATATCTCCGAAGCTCTTTAATGCCACAATGTCTTTCAATCACTGAACTGGGAAAACAAAGGGATAAAGATTAATGGAGATTATCTAACCCACCTTCGTTTTGCTGATGACGTAGTCATTTTTGCAACTACCCCATCAGAGCTGCAGAGTATGATCCAGAAACTTGCTGACAAGAGTAAAGAAGTGGGATTAAAAATGAACTTTCAGAAGACAAAAGTGATGTTCAATGCTTTTACAAGAAATGAAGATTTATCGATTGATGGAGAAAAGCTGGAGATAACAGACACGTACGTTTATCTTGGACATCAGATATCAAGTGAGGGTCACATTGATGAAGAAATTAATCGGCGTACAAAACTTGCCTGGAGAGCTTTTGGAAGAAACAGCATAATTTTCAAGAGCAATATGCCATTATGTCTTAAAGAAAAGTGTTTGATCAATGCATCCTTCCAGTGCTTACGTATAGTGCAGAGACGTGGACCTTAACTAAAAGAGACAACTCAAAGTAGCATGGAGAGGTGCATGCTTGGTGTAACCAGGAGAGATAAGAAGAGGAACTCGTGGATCCGAAAAATGACAAGTGGAAGACATCATGATCAGAGTTAAATCCCTGAAATGGCAATGGGCTGGACATACTGCCAGAAGGGCAGACCATCGATGGACAGCCGAAATTTTAGATTGGATTCCAAGGGACAGGAAAAGACCCAGAAGAAGACCACACGGGAGATGGGTGGATGAAATTCGAAAGTATGCGGGAGTGACATGGAAGAGACTGGCACAAGACAGACCGTTGTGGAGGAAACTTGGGGAGACCTTCGTCCAGCAGTGGATTGATAATGGTTGACAATGATGATGATGATGAATATGTAAACTAATATAGAATATATAATGTAGAACTGACATACTTCTGTAGATTATATAATATAGAACTGACATACTTTTATAGAATGTATTATACAGAACTGACATACTTCTGTAGAATATATATATTATAGAATTGACATACTTCTATAGAAATTGTACTACATGAACTTCTACAGCAGTTGTAAGACCTGCCTCGCTGTGTTACAAGGAAAAAACCGCTTCCCGTTTGGTTTGCGTATAAAGAACACAATCTTTATTGATACACATGGATTACCCAGTGGTCTAGAGCGTGGGGTTTCTGACATGTCGTACTAGTGAACTGGGTTCGAACTCTAGGAAAAGCCATGCGCTGGATCTTTCCCTTCCCTGGAACTATACTCGGGGCAAACTTAACCTAACGTTCACGAAGTGGAAGCTGAAAAGATATTTTCACCGAGAAAATCTCGTAGTTTCTCAGTATTTGTCCGCCCTAATGAGGTGCAGTGTGTCACCATGATGGGTGGCAGAACAAAAGAAAACTTCGCCTTCATTGTACTATCAGCGATTTTCTCCTCAGGAAGAGAGAAGTAACGCTTAGCCCCAGGGTCAGATCACCGAAGCCATGACACCCACCTACTCGGATTTTAATGAAACTTGGAAGGTAGATATACCCGATAAAGATATGGGAAAATCCTAAGTTTCAGTTTTTTAAACCGCATAGTTTTAAAAATACAGTGCTCCAAAATTTAGCCAAACACCCACTTTTGCAGCTGTGTAGTAGCATGCCACTTTTTACATAACATGCTGTAGTTTATGTGCTACTGAATTTAGGAGAATGAAACTTTGGAATCACATGGAAAAGGGTCCCTACATATTGAAAACACTTTTCATTTTACCTGAAACACCAGTTAAGTGAGCGCCACCTAAAGGTGAAGTGAAAAATTACAGTAAAATTTAGACATTTTATGGGAGGCTCTGTAGAATATGGCTTTGGCATGAGGGAGATAATTTGTTTTTTATATTGATGTTTAACACATCCTATAACATATTTGAAAGAAAAATGGTGGTTATCAGCATATTTTCTCAGATGGTTAAAATTATCTGAATTTCATAGGGCAGAAACACTTGACTACCCGCTTACCTTCCACTAGCAGATCAGATCAGATCATATGTAGAGGATTTTAGGAAGGGAGTGTCTGCCCCAGGTCTTGAGCAACCCTTAGAAATAGGAAGCTAGGAGATTTGGTCTAGAGTGCCCGATAGGAAAGTCACACGGAAGCGAGGTAGAAAGGGGGAGGAAGACGTCCTTATTTATTACCGGGGGGCCAGTACCCGGGGTCCGACGGCTTAACGTGCCCATCCGACGCACGGCGGATATTTAGTGGTTCGAACGTTCGTACCTGCCCAGGATCGAACCTGAGGTTTTCTCCATGGCAGGCACGAACGCTGACCACTAGGCCACCCGCGGCCCCTACCACTAGCAGTAAATACCCTCAGGGTTATATACTGTACTCTCGAATACATATAGCCGCACAGGCGTACTGATAGCCCCCGTAATCCCCGCCTCAAGGCTAAGAGGACCTCTAGCCTCAGTAGAAGGATTTTACAAAATTTTTGCAGGATCTTCATGTGAAACTGGCTAAAGAAACAGCCAGAAATTTTCGACGGCAGCTTTGAATGGAGTATTAAAAAGAAACGCAATTCTTAGCGTTTGTTTTCAGTAAATAAGTATAATTTTCAAGAAATCATTTTCTCTTTAGTTTTTAAAACTGGGTGACGAGAAAGTCGCTATTCCAGAGGACAGGAGGCCCTTTTAATAGTCATAGCAGTAGTTACTATACAGGTGTATTAACAAGGGAATGTGAATGAAATATCGGTTAAATAAATTATATTTCTATGTCAATGAGGATAAGGCGTGTTGTATATTACACTTGTTTGCACATAACTACACATACTTTATAGAATATAATGAGCTAAAAATTGTTCTTCGCGGGAACGAAAAATGCAGAGACCTGGGTCATTTTTTTTTATGACAGAGTCAAAAGAAAAGACTTTTACTATGTGCAAAACATACTAAGTGTTTACACATATATATAATTTAAACCAAACTTAGCAATGAACAAATAAAAAAAGTAAAAAACATTTTTTTTTTTATATTTTATTAAAAAATATTTCCTGAAAACCCAAACGCGCAAAAAGCAGCAGAGAAGAATTCTCAGAAACAATATTTACTACAAGTAGAAGCAATTTTAACAGGAACCAAAAAAAGGAGAAAAAAAACACCAATGCAAGAGGGAGATCATGTGATGTACTATAAAGGTAAAGCACGTGTCAAGACGACAAATCGGCAGCAACTTACTCCGGAGTGAGGGGGCTAGCTTAGTTAGGAGAGCAACTTACTCCAGAGTGAGGGGGCACGAACAAATTTGTGATTTCACAACATCCCTGTGAGTTGTACATGGTGGTCCTTAAACCCCGAAATAAATAAAAAGAAAGAGATTTATGGAGTTAAAAGGTTTTCATTCTTCCAACACCGATTTATGTATGCACCTACGAGGAGGTTCTCCCCCCCCCCTCCTTCTTAAAAAAAAAAAAAGAAAGAAAACCCCATCTCATTCTATCCTCTCAGCTCCTGCTCAGATTCAAAGTTGCTGCGTAGTTCAAAAGAAGCAAAATCACATCCCATATCATATTTTTTCTTCTTTCTGGGTAGAGAAGATTAACTCGACGCCACATGGCTTTCCCTTTGGGCGGTGAGCGAGTTGAGGAGGCGGGAAAGTGGGCAGAAGAAAGGAGAAGTGCACACAGACAGGCGCCTTAGTACTATAAGAATCCGATGAAACCATTACAATGTTATTAACACAAAACCGTTTCTAATGGCATGCCTCTAAATGAAGTCAGTTCTGGGTCGTTGGCACAGTTAGCACTTTCTGTCCCACTCTCACTTGCCCTTCTCTTTCAAAATGACATTGATTGGGTGGATGGCTTTAGGAATTTAACGCCATCATTACAATGCAATCAACATGTGACCATTCCCACTGTCAGTCCTTTCCGCGAAGTCAAATCGACGTCGCTGGCACAATGAACTATCATTCTCTCTTTCTCTCTGCCCTTCGAAATGACACTGACTGAATAAATGTCTCTTTAAATGCGTCAATCTTTATAGTGGCAGCAATACAGCAGCTTGCTAATGACTGAATCACATCAGATAAGCGGCTGAGACTCGTTTAAACCCCGTGATGTATTCAGGCATCTGCTCGGGGTTACTAAGCCCCCTCTCCCCCGAAAATTCGTGAACCCCCTCCCCCCGTAGGTTTTTGGGCAATCTTCCCTTATATTTTGTGAAAACACAAGTTTGTCCGCGACGGCAACAAAACCGTATCCCCCTCACTCCGTAGTAAGACGCTCTCCCAACTGAGCTACGCGGACAGAATGTCTCGCTGCAGATTTGCCGTCTTGGCACATGTTTTCACCTGTGTAGTATTCACATCATCCCCCTTTTATTTTTATTTTTTTTAAGCGAAGTACCTGCAGCAAGGCATTCTGTCCGCGTAGCTCAGTTGGGAGAGCGACTTACTCCGGAATGAGGGGACACAGATTCGATGCCCGTCGTGGACAAACTTGTGTTTTCGCACAGCCCAAAGGTGAAAGTGTTTTGTGCACTTAGCAAACGCAAGGTTTACGGCCCGTTCTTTTTTCACAGGGATACCTCATCAAAGGTATCGTGTATTTGGGTATGCTCGAAAATTATCTCATTCCAAATTTGGGAGATGATGACCAAGAGGGATGCATTCGCTTTCAGCAAGACGGTGCACCACCTCACTACTGTACAGATGTCAGGTATTTCCTCAATGAACGTTTCCCTAGACCGGTGGATTGGTCGAGCAGGGCCGATAGCATGGCTACCTCGTTCTTCCTACTTGACACCTCTCCATTTTTTTCCTATGGGGTTTCATTAAAGATCGAGTGTTTGTTCCAAGATTACCTGCAAATCTCTCTGAACTCAAAACTTGAACCACCGCCGCAGTTGCAGAAGTGGCAGATACGCTGCTTCGAGTTTCGGAAGAAACTGACTTCAGGTGGGATGTCTGTCGTATCACCAATGGCAGTAAAATCGAACCAAAATGACTCCGTGGGATAAAACTTTATGTATTTTGCTGCAGATTAACGCCCCAAAAAATTCCCTAAGTATTCTGAATAAATTTCGATATGCTTTCAAAGTTGTAAACTGCTGTTTTGAATCACCCTGTACTGAGCATTGGAATTCGATGCAACATTACAAAGCAGTACAGAATTACTTCTAATAATAGCAGACTCTGAATGAAGTCAACTCGACTTCTCGAAATCCTGTCTTTCTTCCCCTTTGGAATAACTCATGATTCGATGCAATCATTATGATGGAATTAACTAAGCAGGGGTGGCGGAAAGTGAAGTTCGTTGACCGGGCCCGAAATTTCGAGTCGTGGTGCACCCCCTCCCTTCCCGCTTGCCGGAACAAACAGAAGAAAAACAATGCCAAAGGAGCTTTGTTAGGGATTAGGACCACCTGACCACTTACCTAGAGCAACTTTCTAAGGCACATCACAACAAAAAATCGCACACATGCCAAAAAAATTTCTTGGCTAAAATTATTGACCGGGCCCGCACCCTGGTGGCCCGGGCGTTCCGCCGCCACTGCAACTAAGTATATTGTCGCCCAATAGTCGAAAGGCCAAGGGTACGTGTTTCTGATTTCTCGTGCACCCATGTCCTTCTTCGGTATATGTCTAGTGTCATATACCGAAGAAGGACATGGCCTGTTGTGTTTGTCCTTTCAGCATTGGCTCTCTCTTTTCCGCGTAACTAGTGGCTTTAAATTAGGGACGAGTAGCCCCTTATTTGCTGATTGAGGTCGTCAAGCCTCCTGTTCAGTTGATATTGGGAAAAAACTCGTTACCGATAATATAACACAGCAGTAGGCTCCGTTTGTCACTATCTTACAGTCAGAAAGAAGGGGAGTTTATAGTCATCAAGAGCATATCAGCAGTGCTAATAATCATTAGTAAAATATTTTAAAGCTTTTCTAAGGGCAATAAATCATTGTATATCAGTGGAGCTCTTTCAGCTAAGAGTTGTATTGTAGAAATTATCTGATTGCTTCCAGCAACAGCAGCAAGGTGAACGAAAGTGATTCCAGACTACGTAATTAGTTAACAGCGCCATTTACCGTTTTCTTCAGAGCAAGGAGAGGGTATGAGTAAAAAAAAAAACAGAATGAAAGGGTCGGAGACGGAAGGTTGCGAGAAGGATTAGAGCGGAGACGAGATTTTTCGGACTCGAGGCGCGCGAAATTATGATGATGCACGGGAAACAGGGAAGTACGAAAGAGCTGTAAGTAGTCACACAACCTTACAAAAAATCACTGATCGTTTGTATATAGCGGTCACAGTGCCACTGAAACCATAATCAGACTCATGTTATCGGGTATGCCCAAACATGTTCTCGACGATGACAATTCCCGAAGAAATACATCTTTTGCTATAAATTAGGCAACTGCAAAAATGAGCTGGTTTGTGTCTCCATAATACCCTTGTAACCTGGATTTGGATTCGTCGAACATTTTGCATTCACGGCCCGATGAAAAACAGTATCTGCAGACAAAGATCTGATGACGCAGAAGACATCAAACTCACCTTGAATCAGACAATGCTCACCACGATTTTCCCAAAAGGGATTCCAATCTAAAATTCAACGACAGTATAAATGCAACGCGTGTATCTGCGCAAGTTTGAAGACGTAGAGTGAGCATCACCCTCGCCATAAAGACATCAGTCAGACACTTCTCACCCTGATTTTCCAAGCAGCATTCCAGTTTTGGATCCAGCGAGAACACATACGCATCGCGCGTACCAGAGTTTCTTTTGAAGGTTGTTTTGCAGTGCAACGATGTAGAACTAAAACTTCCATTCACTATAATAAAGTCATTGTTGTCTAACAAGCGTCTCTGTTACACCCTGTGTAGTTTGAATCTTGTCCTATAGGATTTTATGCTGTAGACAGACTTATAGTTGCTTTCGACCATTCTACAAGATGGTCTCTGGTTCGAGTCCCTGACCAGGACCATAGCAAGCCTTTCTTGTCTCGAACGGCGAGACTTGATATTGCGCACCTTTGAGTTCCATTCAAATAATACGTGGTTTTTACTTTCTCACCCAGCGCCGTTATAGGAAAGCATTATGATTGTTCAAAAATCGCACTTCAAGTTTTTGTCATAATTTTATTAAAGATGTAAAAACTAGGTAAATAGAAATACCCAGGAACCGCAGGTTGTAAATACCAAATAAAGTGTAAATGTTATGTGAACGCCGACAACACAACACTCCACAAAAATACAGAACGAAAAACAAACCAGCGCAGCGCGAATCAGTATCGGATAGTGAATGTAACAACAGGAAAAAGCTTTAAAGTAGGGCTTAGAAAAATTCCGTTCAAGGTTAAACGCTCAGAGAACTTTCTGTAACAGAGCACAAATGATTAATTAGCTCTTCATCCCAACGACATGTTCGGGAAGGTCATGGAGGTCAGGCATATCAGCATATTGTTTTCTATGCATCCCTCCATTCACTGTTTTGGAAAATTCCCTTCATGAATATGAGATGTTCACGCCCCATGTTGCCCTGGTTAGCTGCATGGAATACTGTACGAGACTAACTAAAGTCCTTAAAAAAATAGTGAAAGTTTTGTAATTTTCTTTTTTAGTTACAATTTCTGTATTTTTACATCCCCCAGAGCATGGATTTACGACCCTGAATGAGCATCCTGGGAAAGCAACCACCCTCCCTGCCTTCTCCGTAGCTACGGCCTTGCCCCTGACGAAGCATGGGTGATGTGTTTGTGTAATGACTGTCCCTTCCTTGGAACCAGTGATCCCAAATTTAAGACTGGTCACTGCTTATAGTCCTATGAATTCGTCAAACCTCGAAAATAAACAGGAAGAAAGAAATGATTGGAAAGGTCATTTGCAAAAATATTAACGCAAGTCGAACAAACATGTGTGGAAATAAGCCCTTTTCTTCCGGTGGTGGAATTCGAATCCCCTCGGTCCGGAGCCACTTATTCTCCCGACTGAACTACACCGACATTGGCTTATCGCTGCAACTTGCCGTTTTCACTCTTGCGTCACCTCAGTGGTACGTCACACATGTACATCATACTTGACTACTCTCAATTCCCAAGAGAGTATTGACAGAACAAAAGTTAAAAGCAATTATGCTATCATCAGTTATTTTTCTACTTCTGTAAATACAGTATTGCTATCCTTATTTTCTTCATGTTTATTTTATCCAAGCTTTCGTTACACACTGTAAAAAAAAAATAAAAAAATTGACAGTTAACTTTACGGTTTTGGACCGTTAATACGGTTGCCATCATTGGACCGTAAAAATAAGTTTTATGCCGTATTATTTACAAAAAATAGCTATGAACGAACGGTCAACACTATTTAATTAAAATTCATCTGACTGCATTAGCTGTAAGTAGGCACTTCTTTTAATAGGCACATGTTCAAATAAAATATTTAAATCACTCTAAATTACCAAGCATCTCAGTGTCTACTATTCAACCGGGTATTTTAAAGTTTTTTTATTTATAGCTCTTGCTTCTAAAATTGCTTCTTCAACTCTGCATCTCACCCTGGGAATGTGGCTCCTAATTGCCATTCATTTTTTCCATCTTAATCAATCAAAGAATAGTACATAAATACATACAAAATATAAAATGTGAAGCACTTAGCTACTGTGAATCACGCAAACTGATTATTTTTTTAAAATAGATTATTGTTGCTTTGAAAAAAGCAAAAATAATTTAGGACTGGAAACCCTATCTATGAGGCTTTATGACAAAAATGCCCTCCTATGCCTCATTAATAGAAGAAACAAGAAATAAGAAATAAATAATCCAGCTGTACGTTTCTTCGATGAAATAATCCGACTAAAGTATAGTCAGAGATACATCCGGAGAGCTCATAACCTATTCGGTACAGCACACGAAACAGCCTAACCTGGTGGCTACAACAATTCGAGCGATTAATGAGCATGTGCAGTTTCCCTGTTCTCCTCTTGTGATGACCAGTTAGTATTACAATCTCCGTAACATCAGACTCTACAGTATTAGACTGTTGAATATGATTACGGTAATTTTCTCCAGCGATATAAAATAACTTTCAGTAAAAGCTATTTTTTTTTTTTTTTTGCATTGCATTTTTACGTGCTCATAATCAATAATCTTTTGATATTTAATAACCTGCATATTAACGACATGGTACACTTTTCATGAAAACAAGATAGCCTCGTTTAACGCTAATTAAGGAACTGTTGCCGAGTTTTACAGAACAAAGAAATCATTTAAAACATGCTTAACTGTGTGCAATGTTGCATGAGAAAACTTGTCTAACTTGCATCACTTTAGAGGGAAGCAAGTTAAGCTGTTTAATACGTAGCCTCGGGAAGAAATGATGTAGAAATATAGAAAAGTATAATAAACTATTTAAAATAACACAAGATAGTTTGTGTTTTTCAAATATTTTACTGACCTGAAAGAGAAAATATGCATAAAAACTGAAATCAGTGATGCATGCAAGACTGTGCTAGTGAATTCCATTTTTTTTTTTTTTTTTTTTGAGAAGATCGCTTTCTCTTGAGAATTTTAATTAGGTGTGTCTCAGAATGACAAATACTAAATTTACAGCGATATACAGGGTGTTCGTAAACTGTTTTGACAAAAGAAGAGGGGTGATAGTACTCATCAAGACGAACAATATTTACAATGGAACCTGGGGTCGCATTCCACTCCGAATGTCAGAAAAGAGTAACTTCGAAATACGTCCAACAAGCACAAGTCGTCACCTCAGACGTCATTTATTTCGCACCGGAGAAGTAGTAAATCACCAGAACATCACCGTCAAGCATTTACCGTTTGCAAATTGCCAGAGAAAAGACGCAGCATCGACAGTTGCAGCTGATTGGCTTATCAAGGTGCAGTACACACTTTCTGAATGCCACATATCCCGCACGATGGATTGGACGTGGCTGACCTGTGGCATGGCCTCCACGCTCACCGGACTTAAACCCACTGGACTTCTTCTTCTGGGGCACATGAAATCATTGGTGTACAAGACGCCTGTGGACTCCGTGGAAGATCTCGTCGCAAGAATCGTTGTTGCAGCGGACAAGATAAACACGACACCAGGAGTCTTCGAGAGGGTGCGCCAGTCTTTCATTCGCCGGTGTGAATTGTGCAACGGCACCTGTGGCCGCCACTTTGAGCATCTACTTTGAGTCTGTCCCTGATCTCAAAAAATGGGATTGTGCAACTTATGATGTCGTTAATTCTGTTTCTTTGCACTGTTGAAAGTTCAACTTGGACATCTAACTTTACTCTTTTCTGACACTCAGAGTGGAATGCGACCCTAGGTACCATTGTTAATATTGTTCTTCTTGATGGGTCCTATCACCCCTCTTCTTTTGTCAAAACATTTTACGAACACCCTGTATTTATGTAAGACGTGAAATATGCTAATAATAATAATTAAAAGGAAATCTGAATTGCGAAAAGCAGAGAGAAAATCTCAGAGAGAAACAGAAGTATAGCAGTTCTTTCCAAATGTTACGGAGAATTAATACTAGAATTTCAGGCAAAGATATTAAATCTCATTTCGCAACTTTTATTTTGCTCTAGTGCTCCATTTCCTTTTTGTTTCCACGATGCGTGAGAAAATTTTGCTTGTGCACCCCGCTATGAAACATCGGAAACACGGTTTATTTAGAGACGCCAGTTTGTCACATCTTAGGGTCTGGGCCTTTGTATTTTACAGACGCATTGGTACTGTCCAACTCATTTGATCTTTTGCCTTCTTAATTTCAAAGCTGCCGACTGAAAGCGCAAGCCCTCTTAATTTCTACCTTGATGTTTTGTTAAGCCAACGCCGGCGTTTTTCCATAGTTTTTGTGGAAGAAGGGGTTGAGTTTGCGTGGAAACAAAGGGGTAGCGGGAACAGTCGACTCGAGGAATTGAAAGCGAGCGGTCGCAGGAGGACCAGGGGAGGTAACGCCTTAGTTGTGGGGAGGCACAGCTTACGCTGACCGGGGGAATGGAGGTTTTCTCTCCACAGGCGCAAAAGGGTGACGTCCTGATTCATCTTTTCGCGTTTCACCATCGGGTTTTAACAGGAGTGGCGATTCGTCCCCCCCCCCCTACACACACACAAACACATTTTCCCAGTCGCTTAATAAAATGAGTTATTTGAGTTCGTGTAATTTACTCGTTATTTAGCGCTTTGTTCAGAGTTTTAGCCGCATATTGCTCACCAGGGAACACCACGAGGAGGTGTCTTACTTCGTTCCCCAAAAAATTATTATCGTAGTTTTTGAGACCACTCCGTCTTCTTTTAATTTTTCTTGTCACAAATGCAGGAAAAATCTTTGTCAGAAAAATGCAGTGAAAATATAGCTGTGATTGGTAGCCCTTTGTCAATTTTAAGAACTTATCTAGCATATTATTGTTGTTTCACTGTGTGTGCCAAAGCACGTAAGCATTCATTCAATTAGTGTCTTCATTCCGGTTTAGAAATCATGGACCGTTTTCTCATTTATTTTATCCAAATTTATATATATTTTTGTCTTTTTTTTTTTTTTTTTTGTAGGCATATTAACTTCATGTTGTTTTCTTTGAATGTCATAGATCTTTTAACTTAATCAAAAGTTCTAATATATTTGGATGTAATTTTCTTACAGATGTATTTAATCTCTATCTGTCGTGCCACGATTCTACGGAATTTGTCGTTCTGTGACGCTCTTTATAACAGTTTCATATCGACCAATAACAGGGTTGTCCATCCACTAACCTATATAACGAAGTGAATTTCTCCGTCATTTTTATCCGCGCCAGGATTCGAACCCGGGTCCACTCATTCCGGAATAAGTTGCTCTACCAATTGAGCTACGCGGACATTTTATTCTGATTCCTATTTGCCTTTATGTCGTGTGCGTCCTTCTGGCAGGTACGTCACATCTCCTGGTACGTTACATCATCTCCCCCTTATTTTTTTTTTTTTCGAAGTGCTGCTCTTATTTTTCCTATCTCGCGGTGTGGAAATAACATCACACCATTGCGAGATTGTGAACGGTCGGGTCATCCGGATAGTTCGGGCGCCATTATAACGAAGTGAATTTCTCCGTCATTTTTATCCGCGCCAGGATTCGAACCCGGGTCCACTCATTCCGGAATAAGTTGCTCTACCAATTGAGCTACGCTGACATTTTATTCTGATTCCTATTTGCCTTTATGTCGTGTGCGTCCTTCTGGCAGGTACGTCACATCTCCTGGTACGTTACACCTACCATAAAAGTATTCAACTCTTGAACAACATTATTTGTGGGCGCATCCTCCATTATGGCTAAAAATCCATCGTCTACACAAGTGGGTGGAATGAATGCAAGAGTTGGAAACATTCGTATATGAAGTTTGATGTCTTCATTGCTTATGTATTGTGATGTTAGGCCTAAATTTTGAACTTTACTCCATAGAGATTGCTGGTTGTAATGGTAATTACATTCTTTGACTTCGCGATCTATGTATTAAACAAAACGGGAAAGTATGAATCGCTACCTACTCCTGTGTGCAGGGGACGAATCGCCACTCCTGTTAAAACCCGAGAATAAAACGGCACGATTTTGAGCAGAGGATGAAACGGAAAAGGATAAATCGGTACCTACTCCGCAAAAGGCAGACGAAGGAATGACCAAAGAGCGATTTTAGGGAAGGGAATCTGAGTTTCAGAGAAACAGGGAGGAAGAATTACTAAGCTGATGACAACCTTTCTGCGATTAAGTAAAGAAAAGAATAAAGTGCTTTCAAGAAATCTAAAAGGATTGCATAAAAATTATTGCTCATAGTTATTATTATTTTTTACCACGCAAGACTATAGTAATTAACAAAAGCCAGTTAACACAAACGTGCAACCAAAATTTGAAATCCAAAATTTTCGCAACATAAAGTAAATATAAAATGCATTTAAACATCGTACGAGAAACACCAAAGGACAGGAAAGGACTCTGAAGACCACGCGGGATATGGGTGGATGAAATTCAAAAGTATGCCGGAATGAAATGAAGGAGAATTGCTTAAAATAAAGAGTTGTGGAAGAGATTTGCGAAGTCCTTCATTCAGCAATGGACTGAGAATGGGTTGTTGTTGATCGAGATGAGAATTTTGTGAAAATGTCGCGTTGAAAGTTGTTGAGATTTCAATGTACTACTGTTCGAGTTGCCTGACATGGCATCTCACTTTTGATTGCCAGTTTAGTTTAAATGATATTACTGAAATTGTTTCTTTCTCCGAAAAATAAGGTATTTTATTATCACAGAACGAATAAAGAGATACTCGTATCATTGTGTTAAGGAAATAAACACATCACGTAGTTATAAAAATATTGTCCGGGGTGCAGGGCCGGATAAGGCCTGGGTAGGTTCCTAGGCTAAGACATTTGAGTGGGCCCCAAGGCTAAGACATCTGAGTGGGCCCTCAAAGAATTATGATGGGAAACCATTATGAAGTCCGTTAAAACACGGAACTGTACCAACATGCTTGCGATAATTAATGCATATGCATTAATAAACTAATATATCATCTGCAGAGTTTTCATAAGTCACTGTATTTTCCTTCGTTCTTATAAGAACACGAGTTAAAAGTTTGAGATTCCTAGATTTTGTCTTGGATTTTCCAATAATTTAGTATTGTGTACCTTTCTTAGTGCATCATTTTTTTTGTTACAAATTCAAAGTGAAACCACAGGGAACTTCGACCATTAACGGTCCCAAGTACAAATTGGGTGGTGTGAGTGGATGGTAGTGAAAAAGCTGAAACTGTTCCGCTGACACAGCTGTACACAGCGACATGAAACCTTTACCCTTGGTGAGTCACTGCCTTGAAATAAGAAGACATGAAACCTTTACCCTTGGTGAGTCACTGCCTTGAAATAAGAAGACATGAAACCTTTACCCTTGGTGAGTCACTGTCTTGAAATAAGACATGAAACCTTTACCCTTGGTGAGTCACTGTCTTGAAATAAGAAGACATGAAACCTTTACCCTTGGTGAGTCACTGTCTTGAAATAAGAAGACATGAAACCTTTACCCTTGGTTAGTCACTGCCTTGAAATAAGAAGACATGAAACCTTTACCCTTGGTGAGTCACTGCCTTGAAATAAGAAGACATGAAACCTTTACCCTTGGTGAGTCACTGTCTTGAAATAAGAAGACATGAAACCTTTACCCTTGGTGAGTCACTGTCTTGAAATAAGAAGACATGAAACCTTTACCCTTGGTGAGTCACTGCCTTGAAATAAGAAGACATGAAACCTTTACCCTTGGTGAGTCACTGCCTTGAAATAAGAAGACATGAAACCTTTACCCTTGGTGAGTCACTGCCTTGAAATAAGAAGACATGAAACCTTTACCCTTGGTTAGTCACTGTCTTGAAATAAGAAGACATGAAACCTTTACCCTTGGTGAGTCACTGCCTTGAAATAAGAAGACATGAAACCTTTACCCTTGGTGAGTCACTGCCTTGAAATAAGAAGACATGAAACCTTTACCCTTGGTGAGTCACTGTCTTGAAATAAGAAGACATGAAACCTTTACCCTTGGTGAGTCACTGCCTTGATATAAGAAGACATGAAACCTTTACCCTTGGTGAGTCACTGCCTTGAAATAAGAAGACATGAAACCTTTACCCTATGTGAGTCACTGCCTTGAAATCTGTTCGTCTTGCAGCACATGTTTCTGACTAAGAAGGAATAATACGAGACAAAAGTAAAATTATTTTACAAACCCCTTCTCTCTCTCTCTCTGTCTCTCTACCTATCTAAGTTATTATTTGCCCAGGCTTGTCTCCTGGACCCCTTGGTCATGGTGTAACCCAAGGCTATAGCCTCTATAGACACCCCCTTAATCCGGCCCTGCCGGGGTGTAGTTATTAGCAACATTTATCGAACCTCTTTATTTGTACTCATGCCAGAGTCGTTGTTCCATTTTTGGCTCGATAAATTACCTACCTATACATAAGGAACAAAAAGTAATTTCTTGCTGTTATTCCGAAAATATCATGACGAAACCTTATTTGTCTGCGGAATAGTAATGCTTTTAAGATTTAGTAGACAGAATCGTGTGTGATGTTCTTACACGAAATAGCTCTGCCCCAATGGAACTTGAAAATTCCAACTCTCAGACGTGCCGGCGAAGGAAGGGAAATGGGGAGACAGAGAGGATTGATTTGTTTAGTGCGACATGCCGTGTTGGGAAAATAGTACTAGACATTTTTGCGACATAGTGTAAAAGTGGCAAAGATCAAAGGGCACTAATACATCTGCATTACGGTAGACAGAAAAGCTAAAGACGGAAACTGAAGTTGGCGTTGTTCATTAGCAGGCGCGACGCTATACGTGTGGGCTGGGGTGGGCTAAACCCTCCCAACTTTTCTTTGAGCCCCCTCTTTAGCCCCCTCCCCCCGCACACACAGTAATTAAGCTGTTAGAACATATGGTTGGTGTAACCAGGGGCCGCGGGTGGCCTAGGGGTAAGCGTTCGTACCTGCCATGGAGATAACCTCAGGTTCGATCCTGGGCAGGTACGAACGTTCGAACCACTAAATGCCCACCGTGCGTCAGATGGGCCCGTTAACCGGGTACTGGCCCCCGGTAATAAATAAGGGCGTCTTCCTCCCCCTTTCTACTTCGCTTCCGTGTCACTTTCCTATCGGGCACTCTCGCCCAAATCTCCTAGCTTCCTATTTCTAAGGGTTGTTTAAGACCTAGGGTCAAACACCCCCTTCCTAAAATCCTCTACATATGATCATTTGGTTGGTGTAACCGTCGAAGATTTTAGGGAACTTGGATAAACGTACCTGAATATTTCGAATTCGCAGAAATTTTGTCATATAAAATGAATTTTTGTTAAATTTAGTGTTTGTACTTTTGGGAAATGAAAGAACTCCACTGGGCGAATTTCTAAGAGAGTAGCAGAAACACACCATTTTCATAATTATGGTTTAAAAGACGAGAGAGAGAGATTCTTTGTCAGGCTACAAAACAAAATTCATAAACATCCTTATCAACTTTGACAGCAATAAAAAAAAAAAAAAAAAAAGGAAAGGAAAGAAAGAAAAAAGACGTAAGTAAGGTAAAATTGCAAAGAAATAGTAACTTGTCATCCATTGTTCCCACAGTACATACGTTGAATAAATACTATTGGGTTGGTGTGAATGGAATGTCCTGCGCGAACGAGCAGTGGAGACAGGCCCCAACCACAGCGGAATGGGACCACCCACAGGTGTTGCCAGTATTACGTCACAGAGTTACTATAGATAGGTAGCACGTGTGTGAAGAACAACGTTCAGGCGTGGTTTGTTTGGACGTAACGTGGCTTGCAAAGAAAACATGCAGACGCCGGATTTGAGAGTCATCTTCCTGTATGAATTTAAACTGGGTCATTCTGCAGGAATTGCAGCTCGAAACGCTAACAAAGCGTTTGGGGAGAATACAGCCAACGAACGAACCATTCGACGATGGTTTGTGAAGTTTCAAGGCGGAGATACGGACCTGCAAAACGAAACACGTGGCCACCGACCTGTTGCTGTTTCTGACCATGTTCTGTTACGTGTGGTTGAAGCGGACCTCCGAAAAACGTGTCCTGAGATAGCCGCAGATGTAAGTGTCTACCACACGACAGTTGTTCGGCGTCTGGCTACCCTGGGTAAGGACCAAAAAGCTGGATGTGTGGCTGTCGCATGAGTTGACAACTGCCAGCAAGACTAGGCGTTTGGAAGTCTGCGCGTCGCTGCTTGCCAGGAATAAACAGGAACCTGGACTGCATCGAATCGTCACCTGCGACGAGAAGTGGGTCGTTCATGATAAACGGAAACGATCTGGACAATGGTTAAGCAAGGCACAGACTGCTGGACGGCATTCTAAGCCACCTCTACAGACCAAGAAGATTATGCTCCTTGTTTGGTAGTCGACAGCCGGGATAATTGATCTGAGTTTCTTGGCAAGAGGGCAAACCATCACTGCAGAACTTTATTGTGCTGAATTGCACCAGATGCGCCGGAAATTGCTGCAGAGACAACCGGCTTTGGTCAACAGACATGGTGTTCTTCTGCTCCAGGACAACGTCCGCCCTCATGTCGCACAACGAACGATGTGACACTAAGTGCCTTGGGCTATGCAGCACTGCCGTATCCTGCCTAATCCCCGGGCTTGTCTCCGACAGACTATCGTCTGTTGCGTCGCCTGGATTACTTCCTGTCCGGGAAACAGTTCACGACAGACAACGAGGTTCAACGTGCAGTTGATGACTTCTTCAGGTCCCAGCCACAAGACTTTTTTCGTTTCGGGTTCATGTCCTTACCGGACATATGGCAACTATGTGTCGATACCGGGGGAATTATCTTGCCTACGTAAGTTGCCCTACTTTTCCGTTCTCGCCGTCTACGTGTGCTGGTCCTTTGCTGGACAATTCATTCGCACCAACCCAATACGTACAGTATGCACCTGAAAACTGCTTTTGACTAGGGATGACATTATTATCAGCGTCGGGTAAAATTCAAATGAATGGAATTTTGTTGCCAAAATTTCTGCCTTCACCTCCATCATGCTCAAACCCCCTCCCCCCCCCAATTGCCCTCCCAGTTCTGAGCGGCTGGCGTCGTCACTGATCATTAGTGCTTTAAAAAGACAAGAATGTTTTATCTGTGCCGGACAATAAGAAATCAGACGAAACTGTGTTCAGTTTCGCTAATTCTCAATAATGTGTACGATAACTGAATAAGTACACTTCAGAAGTAAAGACTAAATTTATACTTATTTCAAAGGTTTATGAGCATTGGCTTTAACACAACGTAAGTACGGGTCAGAGACCGATTTTCCAATAATCCTACTAGACCTGGGCCTAGGGCGGCAAATTTTAGGGACAGCAAATTTTAATAGTAGATTTGTTAAAATCCCATAAAAATAATGAGAGAAATTTTTTAAAATAAAATAAAATAAAAGTAGAGACTAACATTTAGTCCGAAAACTGCTGTATACAAGATTTTGTTTCCGAATTCCCGTAATGTCCTTTCTCTTCGACTCTACAAACCATATAGACAAACGTATGTTTATCTTTTTAGAACTATTATCAAAATTTCGATAGTGTTAAAATTTTACACAATGTTACACTTGTGCAGGAATTCTAAAATTCACTTTTATTTCGAATTCAAAATTTACTTATTACTTCACTGCATTAAAAGAAACATGACACAACGAATTGTATGTATTATAATTGTTAAGAAGATCAGTGTTCAAGAGATAAAGCGTCAATTAGTTTTCAGCCAACAGGTGTCCTTAACTGACGAGCGAAAACTATGGTCTTATTGTCTGACCTGAAAGACTTTGCATTGCCACGTATCAAAACATTAAAAAAAAAAAGGGGGGGGGGTGAGAAAAGAAGGAAAATAGAAACTTCTACCTAATCAACTGATTAATTAAAAATATTTTATCACTTTAGGAATTGATGGCTAAAGTCAAAAAGGAATTTTCGTCAACGATTGACGAAATTTTGTTATTAATTGTTATAATTAATACAGACATTTGACGTGGACTAAAAACATCAAACAGAGGTCATCGCTCTTTCCACGTTTATTCCATGACTCACTTATAAACATGGAAAGAGCGATGACCTCTGATGTTTTTAGTCCACGTCAAATGTGTGTATTAATTATTCAATCGCCTTCTAATCATTTGTTTATTTGCTGCTTACCATTTTTGGTGAATCCCCAGCATTGTGCGGGGCTCCAAGAAGCGACCTGCCAAATTGGCTTGGCAGTTAGTGTATGTGAGTCTGGAGGAATTCGAGGCCGCTGTGGTGCAGTGGAAGCATATCCGGAGCGTAACTGAAAGACCCTGGGTTCGATTTCCGGTGGCGGCCAAAGAGAATTTTTCCGTGACTTACTTATAAACGTAGAAAGAGCAATGACCTCTGTTTGAAGTTTGATAATTGTTATAAGAAAAATTCTTGTTGACAGTTTCACAACATTTAAGCTTCAAATTATTTTTATTTGTGCTTTGCTTTGGATAGGCTACATTCCTATCCTACCCCCCCCCCCCCTAACATTTCGTTTTGCTCCTAGATCGGATCCGAATGAGTTCATGAATTCGTAGCCATCAAATTCTTTATTTTAAAGGGAAGTAGGTGCGGCAAATTTGTCTATTCCTAGGGGGACGACAAAGCTTTAAATCCGTCTCTAGAACTAATTAAAAATAATTAAATTTCAACAACAATGCCTTCAATTTTTCAATCATTGACAGCCATTAAACACTATCTAGTACATTCTACAGAATGAGGTAAACATCTTTGGAATTCTCAATTAATCCGTTATCAACAATCATGTGTGTGTACTTATCAATGGGTTGCCCCCTTTCTGCGAGTTCAGATTGACAATGCGGTAGTTCCGAAATATGAAAATAAAAAATGCAGAGTACATTCCACTTTTATCTTAATCCTTTCTTAATTGGTTTAAAGTCCGGGTAGCAGGTGTAATCTTCACGAAATGTTGATCATAAGAGTTACTACTGTGCACATGATCACTAGATTTATTTCATACATGCTTGTAACTCTCTTAGGCACAAAGCGCTCTTTACACTTAGACATTAAAATTTCGAATTAAGCAGCAGCTTCAGGAGTTGATCTGAACAATGAAGTGTGAAACTAAATCATAGATTTCGTTGAGTGCATAACACAGATATTCCAGTGCATGCACAGACCCATTTCAATTGTTTTAGGTCCTGGGAATGCAAGTTCCAGGAGAGCTCGCTCTCTGTCATGTGTTATGAGCATGTAGGATTAAAGGTGATCAGTGAATAAAAAACGTTTTCCTATTTTTTTAAGAGGAATATTTCCTTGCCTTCTCTCCCTGGAAGTGCTCGTTGTGACGTCATAGTCTGGCACTCTCAACTATGTCGACTCGCACTTTTCAATCTGGCATTCGTATGTCGCTCACCTGTCTATTCTCTGTCGCAGCTGCGTTTCTGATGCGCAGCATAAAAGTTCCATGGAACATTAGATAGTTGCGTTTAAATCTTCTTTCCGAGCAGGGGTTCATCCAAAATTCTTAAAAATTATCAGATTCTGGAGGAAGGGGACGTAATTGAATTTTTCAAAGGCTGAAAAATTTTATAGTGAAACATTTAGGCTTTAAACCTAGGATTAAAAATAAGGAAAAACTACGAAAAATGAAGAACTTCTCAATTTTTTATTAAAATGCCTAAAACCAGAATCTTTTTTTTTTTTATCCCAAAATTACACGGGGTTACTTTGTTTTTATGTTGTTTTTATTTTTATCTATCATGTTGAAATGACTCCTTAAACAAGGCTGAAATTAAAAAAGTATGGGTTGCTGAAATAGTAAACATTGATATTTTGACAAATTATGCGCATGAAGAAATGATTGAGAATGTATCTGCAAAATCGGTAACAGACTAAAATGAAGAAATACATACCAGTGGCGTATCTCGGGTCCGAGACCTGGGCTATCTCACCACCCACCCCCACAGTACTATTTTTTAAAAATTGCGAAGTTTATTTTTTAATTGTTAAGTAATAGAAGTAACATTTATTTATTTTTTCTAAATTTTAGGTACATGCTAATACTTAACATGATACCAAATAATTATGAGGATTAGGATTTGAACACTTATCTGTACATGAACTCCATTCTTCTTTCCTTTTGTGCGAACTTGAGTGTTACGTTTTCACAAAAATGTTTCTTCCGAGTACTTTTTCATATTTAAAAGGATGTTTTTCTCTATTAACAAAACAGCCAAGTTGCTCGAATGTGCATGTCCTTGTGTGGCTCTAAGATATATCTTGATTCTTTTTAATACGGAAAAACTTCTTTCGGCAGTTGCAGTTGTTGATGAACAGTTTAATATTAGATCTGCTAATTTGTACACCTCAATAAACACTATGTCCAATTATTCAACTTTATGTAAAAAGGAATGTTTCTTACTGATTTGTTTTGTATTCATCAAGGGAATAAAACATCTTCAGTTTTTTTTTAATCGAGCTGTATCAAAATTTGAAGCATAGAGTTCTTTAAGCTCTGATAGTAGATGTTCAGGGAACTTTCACAAAATTTATCAAAAAAGTTCGAATTCAACAAAGTCACAAATTTAAGATATATCACTGATTTTAATTCATTGACACTTCACAGAAACTGAAACAACTCTCACGAAACACGCGCTGGAATCATGGAGGGACTGAGGTTGCCCGAAGTCTTCATTTTTCGGAGCGAACCCTTGGCCAAAGCAGTGGCCACTCACGAGCTCCGTAGCTCATTTATGTTGTCATGGAAACGCTAGCAGGAGATAGTATTGAAGCTCTTCGCATCAGAACAGCGAAGTCTCTCGAAGACCTATTTGCGTTACGTTGATGCCGTTGATCATCGGTCGCCAGACTGATTCTCATAATCGAAAGAAGGGACATATCTTAATACCGTTGATAATTGACTTTTATTTGTGCATATTTAATTCACTTTTATTTGTGCATTCTCTGGGCTTCGCAGCTAACCTAGTTAGTCTCGAATATACGCCACTGATACATACATACACTAAAGAGCCAAAACATTATGACCAGCACGTCTTTATGCAAATCGAAGCAACTGCAGGTAAACGGAAGTGCTCGGATGGTCCTGTGGTTAGTGTAGCCGGTTTTTCAAGTATATGGTTGGAGGTTAGATCCCTGCCCGACAACCTAATCACTAAATATTCGCTATGCCTCTGAGAGCATGCTAATGGGATTCTGGGGTACTGGACCTTCCGTAACAAGTAAGGTCATCTATTCTGACTCTCTGCCTTGCTCCATTGTGACTTTCCAGTCCGGTCGGGCACTCTAGCCCAAATCTTAGCTTCCCACTTCTACGGGTGGTTTAAGTTAAAATGCTCCCTTACTTAAATCTCTCTGCACATAAACAACGACGGCGCGTGAAAGGTTATGAAACTGTATAAATCATTCCTTATACTGAGCTCTGTTAACCAGTGTTATTCTTGTTCTTTAGATGGAAAAGTCAGCTGACTTAAGCAAGCGAGTTTGACAAAGGCCAAATTGTAATGGCCAGATGACTGGGTCAGAACATTTCCGAGACAAGGTCAGCCATCTTTAGTTCTTTTAAAAAGTGGTCCAAGGAGGGAAAAGCTACGCATTCAAGATGTGGGCCGAGAGCGGCTCAACGATGCTAGGAGTGAGCGAAGGCTATTGCGTATGGTACGAACCAACGGACGGGATACCAAAAATAAAAAAAAAAAACAGGCTGTTAAAGCACGATGAATATCACGATCAGGAACACCAAGGTGTCGGCTACTAAAAGATGACACTTATTTACAATTTAAAAGTTATACACAACACCAAGAGGTTAAAAATCAGTGACACGATCTTTCGGGGCTTCTGAAGCACCCATCTTCAGACCAAGTGACACAAAATGATCATATCACATCATATGTAGAGGATTTTAGGAAGGGAGTGTCTGACCCCAGGTCTTAAACAACCCTTAGAAATAGGAAGCTAGGAGATTTGGGCTAGAGTGTCCGATAGGAAAGTGACACGGAAGCGAGGTAGAAACGGGGAGGAAGACGCCCTTATTTATTACAGGGGGCCAGTACCTGGTGTCCGACGGCTTAACGTGCCCATCTGACGCACGGTGGGTATTTAGTGGTTCGAACGTTCGTACCTGCCCAGGATCGAACCTGAGGTTATCTCCATGGCAGTCACGAACGCTGACCACAAGGCCACCCGCGGCCGGGTAACAGTTTCTAATGACCTTTCCCGATTTATACGAAAATAATGAACATAGAACAAAAGTAAGCAGATAAATAGGTTTCCTTTAGGAATTATGGTTCAAAAAAAGCATAACTACTTAATGTATGTACCCTTAATAAATGAAAGACTATTTTAACATTATGTCACAATGTTTTGCACATAGTAAAAAAAATAATTCTTGAACCTGTCATTCAAAAAAAAAAAGGACTTTCTTCTTCCTCGCGAAGAACACCTTTCACGTCATTATACTCTGAAGGATGCGTAGTCATGTGCATATAATTGTAATACGTAACACCAGGGCCGGATTAGGGGGGTCTATAGGGGCTATAACCTTGGACCCACCGTTACCTAGGGCCCAGGAAGCATGCTTGAGCAAATATTACAGAGGTTTATAAAATGGTTTTAACTTTTATTTCGCATGATTTCCACTTGGTCAGAAACAGAGGCTGAAAGATGAACAAATTTCAAGGTAGTGTCTCACCAATAGTAAAGCATCAGGGGCGGCGGAAAGTGAAGTTCGTTGATCGGGCCCGAAATTTCGAATCGTGGTTCACCCCTCCCTTCCCGCTTCCCGAAACAAACAGAAGAAAAAGAATGCCCTAGGAGGGAGCTTTGTTACCACCAGACCACTTACCATCAAGAGAAACTTTCTAAGGCACATCACGACAATCGCACGCATGCCAAACAAAAAAAAAAAAAGAAAAAAATCTTGGCTGAAATTATGGACCGGGCCCGGCAGCCCGGGCGGTTCCGCCGCCACTAAAGGTTTCATGTCGCTGTGTATACAGCAGGATTGGCGAGATAGCTTCAGCTTTTTACTACCATCCAATCACACCTCCAAATTTGCACTTGGAACCGTTAATGATCCATGTCCCCTGTGACTTCACATTACATAACACAAAAGATGCACTAAGAAAAGTATACAATGCAAAACCATTAAATAATCCAAGACAAAATCTAGGAATCTTAAGCTTTTAACTGATGTTCTTATGAGAACAATGGGAAATACAGTGACCTATTATGAAAACTCAGCAGAAATTTTATTAGTTTTTTTTTTTTTTTGATTGGAGGTTTAACGACCACCGTGAGCAACTCAATGGGCTATGTATGAGCAGTCGCCCGTCCCTAATTTAGGGTCACTGGTTCCAGGGAAGGGAGAGAGCCAGTGCCGTAAGACAAACACAACGTCCATGCCTCAACGGGATTCAAACCCAGACCCCTTTTGGACGAATGATCAGAGGCCATCGCTTAGACCATTAGTTTGAAGAATGCATTACGTATTAAATATCAGAAGCGTATTGTTACAGTTTCACGTATTAACGGATTTCATAATGACTTCCCGTCACAAGTTCTTTGGTAGCCCACTCAGATGTTTAGGTGCCCACTCTGATATCTTAGCCTAGTGGCCCCACTAAAGCCTTAATCTGGCCCTGCATAACACGTTAACCTCATTGGTATAAAAATTTCATTCACTGAACTATTTCTTTCACATTCTCTTGTTAATATACACGTATAAGAACTATTGACGTGGCCGTTGTATCAAGTCTCCTGGAATAGATGCTTTCCTGTCGTCCACTTTTTTTTTTTTTTATTGGAGGTTTAACGACCACCGTGAGCAACTCAAATGGGCTATAAGCAGTCGCCCGTCCCTAATTTAGGGTCACTTGTTCCAGGGAAGGGAGAGAGCCAGTGCCGTAAGACAAACACAACATCCATGCCTGGCCGGGATTCGAACCCGGACCCCTTACGGACGAATGATCAGAGGCCAACGCCTTAGACCACTGCGCCACCGGGGCGGCGTCCACTTTTTGTAAACTAAAACTAAGAAAGTGATTTCCGAATATTTTATTTATTTATTGAAAAACATACCGAAAATGCCTTTTCTTTTTAATAATCCATTCAAAGCTACCGTCAAAAATTCCAAGCTTCATACAAATTTGTTATTTTAAATATAACCAGGCTCATATGCAATTTCCGCAAAAAGTTTTGTAAGATCTTTTTCCAAAGGTTAGAGGTCCTCTTATCCGTGCCCCCCCCTCGCAATGCAGGGACTATCATGTACGGCCTCTGCGTGGAGGAGATTCGGGAGACTTCCATCCAGCAGTGAATTGACAATATATGATTATGATAAATATATGCATTTATTAATCACGGTGGAAACTCGACGTCATATGATCAGGAACCGGGAAAGAATGATAAATTACAGTGATAAAATAAAGTAGAAAGCAACTTGCCTTTTTTGCGCTTCCAGAGGCGCCAAGCAGCCGCCAAACTCAAACCCACGAGCACGACGGTGACGACGAAAGTGGCGATGACAATCCCGGCTACTCCTCCGGCTGGATAGCAGGTCTCCTGGGCCCTAGATGTGGGTAACAGGCACAGCAGAAACGCAGTAATCCACAGTTGATGAAAATGAGAAGGCATGTTTTAGCATATGAAAACATCAGAAACTCGGTGGAGCTATTGAATCCCAAAGAACGATGGCGCGCGGATGAAAAAGCGATGAATATTCCGAAGGTTTTAGTGCACTCAGCAGTCCGACTTCCATCACTGAACCAGATGCTGCTTGCTGCATTCACAGCTGACCAGACGAGTTTAGCACCTGCTTTAGAAACAGGTGCCGCGCTTTTAAAAACGCACACGCTGGTGATGTTCCTCCGGCAGACAACATCGCTCCAAAAGGGTCGGAAGCCTTTTTTGTCGTTAGCTGTTACTGAAGTGAAGTGGCAAAAGGATTCACTAGTGGTTTCATTCACTGAGCGGGCACATAGCAGGACCACAACAAAACTTATTCCCCGGGCCTCGCGGAAACAATATCATCGGAGGAGGGAAAACAAAAAAGAAAGTAAATAAAGAGGACGCCTTCTCTTCGCGGTGCTGGAATGGTGACCTCTCATTGGCTGTCAACTTCCAGTTCAAGTGCGTTTCATGAGTTTTCCCACTTACGTTCGACGTCGCTGGAGCCCGCATTGATTTTTCCCACGCACGATACGATAAAGCGAAACGCCTGACACCCATTCATTCATTCAGCGAGCAATGAGAACAGGGGATAACCACAATGACAGGAGAAAAATAAAAAGTAAAAAAAAAAAAAAAAGGTTTTTCTGAGTGAGTAACTTGACTGGAAAGAAAACGTAAGACTACCTACATTGCATACCCACAGCTTACCTTTTGTGTATCGTCGTCACTCAACTAGAGCATTCTGGGTGATTTTTACCGTCTGTAGTTACATGGGGAAAATACGTGTAATGTTAATGCATGAATCTAAAAATGCCTCCCTCTTCAGAATTTAAAGAATAAAGTTTCAATGCACCGTACTATTTTTCTTTTTTTTTTTTTCTTTTTTTTTTTTTTTGCAGTCAACAGAATGCTTTCCAAAGGTCTTAGTTGTCCCAATGGTCGATTAGTCTAATAAGCTGGCTTCGGGTCATTTATCCCAAATGGACCCGGGTCGAGTTCTGATCAGTCATGGGTGGGTTACGCTTGCCCGACGGTGCTGGCTCTTTCTTTCTCTCTCTCTCTCTCTTGGAGCCAATCAAGGCCGTAGCCAGGAATGTTTTTCGGGGGGGGGGGGGGGGTGTTATTGGTGAGGTATTCATTTTTGTTTTTTTGGTGATTGAATTCAAAAAGCTATACCAACCCTTCCCTTCCCCCACCCATTTTTGGGATTAGTAATTGTAAAATATTCTTCATAAAATTGCGTTACTTGTAAAATTTCCGCCTCTAAATTTACAATAAACATAGATCAAACACAACAGGAAGTAATTCCTTTAGATAAGTGTTTTTAGTGATTTAAAAATTATGTTGAACTAATGTTTTGATACAAGAAATAACAATTACAGTTTGTATCGATAGAAAGTTTAAAATTTAAGGCGAACATTAAAACATTTAACATGGGTATAATACAATTTGTACAAATCAGCAAATTCAAGAACTTTTTACATTAAGAAGAACAAATAAGATTTACGCTTTCACTCACCTTACAAAAAATTAGCGCGCCCTGAAGATTTAAAAAACTATTATCGCGCGAGTTCCTACTTGGGCTCACCCGGCGTAATATTGGGAACCAACGGGGTGTCGAGTGGATTGTGATTCTGCGATTCCCTGATTTAGGGCTGACGTAGCTTCAGGATCCACTGACGGGGCGTTGTGATTCACACAGCAGATTTTCCTTTGGGAGTCAAAGGGTCCGCTGTGTGCCGCAATGTTTTCGTGAACGTCTAGTTTAAATTAAAGTATAAGTGAACGGATTATCTAAGTCCCTGTCGTAAAATTATATATCCATTCTCCAGAAATCCAGGGTTGAGCACACAATTTGTAACTAACGAAACATTCATGATAGAACGTAGACAAAATTAACAAAGAAAACAATTTATTAGTTATATTTTGGCATAATAGTAAAGATACACTCACGGTACTAGCAAAAATGATTCCGACTTTCTGACAGGAACCTGCACGCAATTAACAACTCGCTTATAAAAATATTAACTCTAACGGAAGACTTTCGTATGGACTGATCCGATAAACATATTGTGAGGGGACACCAAAAGAAAGAATAGGATGGATTTCCTACCTTAACATCCGAATCTGGCCAAGATGTCGCGCTGCTACCCTCCTATCACACGGAAGAAATGGAACCACGTGAAAGTCCAGTTTTCTTGTCATCACTTATTGTCCGTAAAACACTACTATCGCTGTTCCTTCACCTAGGGTACTGGTCTGCGATGGATGTCCCGGTTCGTCATAATTGGTGTGGGGCCTAATCGTTCTTAGCAGGGTTCCCTTCCTTGGCACCACGGTTTAGATCCTCCATCCATGTCGGGAAACGGTACGCAGTTCGGATGTCCTGCCGTACTATTTGGCAGCTCCTAGGTGACAGTCATGGAGGAAAGTCAAGTGCTCTGTGAAAAAAGTAAAAATGCAGTGCTCCGTGAAAAAAGTAAAAGTAAAGTGACGAAGTTCTTCTCTTCCCTTGGAAGAGTTTCGACGACCCCTAAGTAGACCCACATTACCTCAAAATATCCCATCATCCAATCACTAGCTGGCAAATGCAAGCCTCCCTAAATTAAATTCCCAAGTCTAAATCCTACTGGTCAGAGAATTAACATTTTGTTCATCCATTCGTTAGGGGGTCAAAATTGCCACCCGTTCCCGTGAAAATTCTGAGAACCGCTCAAGTTACGTTAGCCCCGTGATATAACCACCGGCCATAAATCTTAACCCAAGCTCCGGTTCCAAAAAGTCTACGGTCTACCCAACACGCATTGTGGATGCTAGACACGGTGGACACTTCTATTGCCCCAATAAAACATACTACAAAGTCAGCTCGCCGATGGATGCCGCCAGCGTTGTCTCCTTACGCTATGCGACGCCTTGCGCTGGGGAAGGGGGACGGAGAGGTAAAAAAAAGAAAAGAAGAATCACCCGAAAGTATATGGCAAAATAAATAAAGAGTAAATAAAACGTACTCTTTCCTCAAAAATTGCACGAATTAATAAAAATAAATAAATAAATAAATAATTAAATAAATAAACTAGGGAATGGATTTTCCACCTAAATTGCAACCTTGAGTCTCAGCGCTGTCACAAAACCGATTTAAAATTTCGTCCGGTTGCACCTCAGTATTGCAGTGGGTTGCTAAATGTGCTAATCTACTCAGAGTGTTTCCTCCCGTTGAGTTTCTTAAATATAAGTCTTCAATCGTCTAAGTGTTGAAAATGTCCTTTCTGGCGTAGCTGTGGAAATCTGAATTATAGCAAGAATCTGTAACAACGTGTGTGAGTTGGGGAAAAGATTTGAGTCGCATTATAAAAGGGCCTCCATTGCGTTACCAGGTCTTGAATTAACATCTATGTTGATCCATTTGTTTCGCCAAACGGACTATCATAGAGTACTGCTCTCTGGAAGTATGTTTTCATAAAATCCTTTGCAAGTCATTATCTCTTTTTCGCAGTTTAACGTAATATGACGAGGTAGAAATATTTCAAGCGCTATGATTAATGTCTTGTGAGTCTCGAATCTATCATTAATTTATGTTCACACGTGGTCAACAAATGGCACGAAAATATTCTTCCGGAAATATTCTTCTGGAGTTTCTGATGAAATATTCCCTCTTTGAATCATCCTGGATGTAACTCTTGACCAGGGCCGGTGCGACTAGGGTGCGGGAGGTGCAACGCACCAGGGCGGTACTCCTCAGGGGGCGGCATTTTTTTTGTCAAAAATAGTGGCAGAGAGAATGAAAAGTAGAAAGAAGGAAAATAAAAATGATGATGAAAAGGAAAAATGATATAAAATACTAAAAAGTAAAAATAAATATGAAAAAATATTAATTCAAATTTAACATCGCAAACAATTGGATAATATTGTTTCAGTTGACCGGGGTTCAGCAAAAAAAAAAAAAAAAAAATACTGATGGCGACAAAGATCTGGTATGCCAACTTTGACGAGAGCAGCTTTAGTAGATAACGTGAATGCAACGCGCAAACCATCTTCTCCATCTGTCTCGCTCTTGGAGTAGTGGGTGTTCGGGACCTAAGTGGTGAAGTTGTTTGTCCTCTATCATGTTTGTTCCTCCTAAGTAACATCAAGTACGTAGTGAATGTCAATGCAGTATGTACAGAAAGTGTAATTTGATTTTGTGTTAGTAAACTTCATCTTGTGAAAATGCTGTCAGCAGTCAGCTATTTATCTGCGTGCAAAGAAGCGTGCTTAACTCGATGACCGTAAGCTTCGAACAAGTACACAGACTACGACGGTTGACCTACAAGTTTTGGTTTGTGAATAAGTGTCATTTCAAGAAGATTTATGGTAAGAGTGATCTAGCTTACAAGTAATCTGGTCATCAAAAGCAACTGTTGAAAATACAGTGAATAATAATGAAACGCATATAGCGTATTACGAGTAAATCCGTTTATTTTTGTGGTGTAGTCAGCACAAAGATTCGCCAAGTTTTCGCACTCCACCGGGAGGCTTTTTCAAGCAAGTAAGTATGAATCATTTTCTTGTAGGACTTCCGTCCACAGTGAGTAGATTTTAGGTCCCAGCCACCTACAGCGAGTCTGCCTTTTGGGCAGGACACAGAAACGGTAGGAATGAGAGCAAGTCTAACGACTTTGACAGAACAGTTTGTAGTGAGATTAGAGTACAGTGGATGGCGCCACCGTACAAGTACGATGTTGCACATAGAGGGGTGAGATAATTTCGGGGGGCATAGGAAAGGATGCCCATTTAACCAGTGGGTCCAGCCTGGGGGCCGTCACTTAACGTGCTCGTCCGATGCACGCGAATATTCAGTGATTGTTAGCAAATCACACCACCTCCGCAAGATCAACCCAGGATCGAACCTGAGGACCTTGCATTGGTAGTCTGAACTGCTAACCACTCAGCCATTCGCGGCTCTGGAGGCTCTTTCAAGGTAGGCATTTTTATGTCTACCATTGCCTTGAAAAAGTCTCCCAGTGGAGTCCGAAAGCTTGGCGAATCAGCCTCCCAGTGGAGTGCGAAAGCTTGGCGAATCAACACAGTTATGTATGAATTAGGCATTTTTATGTCCACCATTGCCTTGAAAAAGCCTCCAGTGGAGTGCGAAAGCTTGGCGAATCTTTGTACTGACTACACCACAAAAACAAACGGATTTAATACGCTATATGCGTTTCATTATTATTCACGTCTGGTGTATTGAAAATAAAGTTGAAAATACAGTGTTGACTTTCTCACTTTTTTAACTTTCTCATTCATTAGTATGAGGAAGTATTCATCGTGCAAAAATTCGACTTCGATATTTCAACGGGAATACACGTTCTGGGGACCGCCGAATACGATTTCACACATTTTGGCCGTGGTGTCTGTGTGTCTGTTTTGTGTCCACCATAACTCACACTACTGAGGAATTTAGTATTTGGGGGTTTTGTGGTACTATGATGTGCTGATTATATTTTGGTACAAATCGCGGAAACGGAAGGGGACGTTCCCCATAACGCGTTTGCTCTTTCTTTAAAAAGCTCAAATACTATTGTCGATATTTAGATGACATTTATTATTTTGCAGCTTTGTTATACGTATATTCATATGCCCACTAGATATTAGTAAAAATCGGGCAACCGGAAGTAGGCGCTCCCTGTTGAACTTTTCTTATTTTGTTATATAACTCAATAATTGTCGGACTTATCAACATTAGATTTTATATTTTGCAGTTTTTTTCTTGTTATGCATCTTCACATCTCAGTTTATGCATGAGAAAGTCTAGTGGAGGCCACTACAAATTTTTTAGCACGTCTTTTGTGGGAAAAGATCGTGCTTATGTTATCAGTTTGTCGGTCCGTCCGTCTATCAGCAAGTCTGTAGACTCCATATCTCTGCAACTATATATTAGTCCGATTTGAAAAATTCTTTTCGCATTAGGAAGCTTTGAAATGTGCGAATGATGATCCCTTATTTCGTTTCTTTTCACGATGTACAATTTACCGCTAGAGGGTATAAATACAGATGATATCGAATTCAAAATACATTTTATTTCATACATTTGCTTTTAAACATCCAATTCACAAAATTATTTTACCTTTCGATTCCATTCATGCCGAAAAAAAAAATTATTTTAGGAATAGTCATTTTTTCAAGTTACTCATAGATTATCCGCTAGGGGGCGTAAAAGTAAATTGCGTTTCCCCCGACATCTCTGCTTCTCAAACGCCGATTTGGAAAATTATTTTTGCAGTGGAGACAGCTCCTGATGGGAAATATTTTGCATATAATTTCTGTTATAAAATGGTTTGGCCACCAGGGGGCGTAAGAGCTAATTTCTGCTTCTGATATATTTGCAGCAAAATCTGAGCTCCTAAAATCTCGATTGAAAAAATTCTTTCGTGGACCTCACGTCAAGAAACCTTTTCGGAATATTTTCTTAAAATAATGCATGGTTTCTTCGTCAGGAGGCATATATTTATATCTTATTTTTATCAGTATCTCTGCTTCTAATGGTTCGATTCGGAAATTTTCTTCTTTGTTGGATAGAGTTTTCTGTGCGACATATTTTTCGTATGATTACTAAATTTTCTAGTGATTTATTGACTTTCTGCTAGGGGGAGTAAAGGTAAATTGCGCTTTCCCCTGTACCTCTGCTTCTAAAACTACGATTTGAAAAATTCTTCCTGCACAGCTCTTGGTAGGGAATACAAGTATTCTGATTGTAATTTCTAATTTTTTATAAAATATGGTTTGGCCACCAGGGGGCGTAAGCGTTAATTTCTGCTTCGTAGGTATTTGCAGCAAAATCTGAGCTTCTAAAAGCTCGACTGAAAAAATTCTTTCGTGGGCAAATATCGCTCATGTCGATAGATATTTGAGAACATTTTCTTTTTAAACTGATGAATGGTTGCTTTGCCAAGTGGCGTAGATGCATATCTTATTTCTGTCAATATCTCTGCTTCTAAGAGAAAGTTGAAAAGTCTGCAGAACAATTTTTTTAGCAGGACAGATTTTTAACTATGAATGAAATTTTTCCTAATGATAATGATGCAGAATATTTACAAATTTAAATACTAACAACATATTTTATTACAAAACGTGATAAATTAAAATAAGTTCACTTGTAGGGGCGAGAAATTACGCCCCTGTGTAAATTGTGTGATGGACATTAAATCCCATCGATCCTAACGGATATGAACATTTCAGAACAAATATTTCCAGGTGTATTATTTAGAAACGAATGTAAAACGTGGAAATGTACCGACTAGGTGACATTCCGATGTTCCTGTTTGTCAGGGCTATTGTATTCACGGAAGGCACCGCTATTTGTTCCTGGCCGGGAGAAATGCAAGCTGCAGGGCACACGGGAGCTAGAGGTCAACGAGGGGTAGGTCAAGGTCACCGGCGGAAGACACGGGTCAGGAGAAAAAGGTAGGGGACACGGAGAAGTGGGGGTCGCCTGCTCTTCGTGTGCTCCGACTAGGGAGGGAGAGAGAGAGAGAGAGAGAGAGAGAGCCTCAGGCAAGTGAGGCAGGAGCCAATCAGAAGGTGAGTGAAGTTAGGGGGAGAAACTTCAGGATAGGAGTGAAGAACGAGACAGTTGACGGAGAGCCAGCGCGGAGAATAGTCGACGGGACAGCGTGTGCTGTGAACGGTTAGGAGGTGCTGGGTGACAGCACGGACAGCGAAACAGGGAGAACGGTTGTACAGTGCTGGGTGTCAGCACTGGGAAAAATAAAGTTTGGTGATAGAACGTGCCAGTTAGAGCACGGGGAAAGCGATCGTAGTTAGAATCAGACATGGTGGGTCTGGAACGACGTACGGAGAAAGCGATTTGAGAGAACACGTGTTCGGGAAAGAACACGTGTTCGGGACAGAACACGAGGCATAGCTTCCGGAACAAAGGAAGGGAGACGAACGGAAGTCTACGACGATTAACACCTTTCACGTCCGTGTTAGAAAAAGAACGGGCAAAGAGTATTAGCAGGAAAGGGTATTCTTGAATAATTAGAGACCCTGATCATTTTTCACGTGGAACTGCAGTTACAGGAACTCGAGGTCAAGGAACAATAGCTGCCGGAACAATTTACTTTTGATTAAATGTTTTAAGTCTTCGACAAGCTTGAGAGTGAATTCATGCTTGTAGTGTCTTGCCATCATTTTTACTTCCCCTCTCCTGAATAGCAGATTTATAGTAAAGCTGGGAGAGAAAGAACGCCGGGCTGTCTTCAACTTTTCGTTGATAGACAGTCTCCAGACTAAGAACCTTATAAATAGTTTTCCTTCCTGCTGTGGGGAAATTTTCATCAGCGCTGTGGAAGCCAGTGGTTGTTTGGCCGAGGAGCCATTAATTAACATAATGAGCTTCCACCCCTACATCACTATTTATTGCTCACCTGGGTATCCTAAAAATAAGTAGGGCCGCGGTGGCCCAGTAGCAGCGTTCTCGCCTCGAGTTTGACTGGATCACCAAAGTTCGGAAATCTCATTAAGCCGTTGGTGCCGGGGTAAAGAGACTCCTCGTTATGAACAATTCTAGCCCCCCATCTCATGAGATTCGGACCTGGCCGTTTAGCCCTCCGTGTCCGTGTAGCACATGAAATCCTTTTGGGGGTGGTTGGTCAACCCTAAAATGAGGTTTTCAGGCTCATATACTAAACAAACAAAAAAAAAAAAAAAAAAAAAAACGGTTTGCAGGCCCATATACTAAACAAAAATCCACGAGTATTTTCTGTTCCTTGCTCTGTGCTCACACGCTCAATTTGGTAGTTTATGATACCGCAAAAGTAAATTATCCGATAATTGATTTCTTTTCTGTCATTCAACGTCTGTTCAACATACTTCTGTTGCTCGACTAAGAGGTGGGGAATTTTAACCAAAAATGTGTTTCAGTTTACCCTGAAAGCAGTTGCAGAAACTCGATGGGAAAGTCGAGTTGAAGCAGTAAAACCTTTACGATTCGGTTTATCGGAAGTTTGTGACAGCTTATGAGGAATTATCGATGATGAAAAAAGTGAGCTACCTGCTAAGCATGTCGCCCAATATTTGTTAGAAAAGTTGGAACCTTTTACGTTTATATGTTCCATCGTTATATGGTATGAGGTGTTATCGAGAGTAAACGTTGTTTCCAAACTGATGCGAAATCGAAACACAGATTTATCATCTTCCATTGAACATTTAGACCTCCTTAAAAAAAGTCTCACAAACCACCGAGATAAATTTGAACACGTGATACATACTGCGTCTTAAATTGACACCTCATGTAATGCAGAGCCATACTTTCCTTCTCAACAGTTTCGCAGGAGAAAAGAGAAAACAGTGTTCGAATATGTACACGAAGATGAAACTGACCAACCCTAAAGATAATTACCGCATAGATTCTTTTTATGTTATCAGTGACACGGCTGTTAGATCAATCGACGAAACATTTGTTTCGCTTCAAAATCACAGTGAAGTGTTCAGTTTTCCGCACGATTTTGAGAAAAAGTTGGAATTGAGTAAACAACAACTGTTGAAACATCGCATGGATCGTGAAATAGTCCTAAAGCTGTCCGACGAAACTAATGAAAACTGCCCCGAAAAACTAAGAGCTACGGAACTTGCAGAGGAACTTTGTATCATTACGAGTTTTGTAATAACCGAAAATTCACCAAAAGATGTCTTGCAGTACATTCATAAAAATATACTGACGGAAACTTTCCCAAACATTACAATAACATTACGGATTTTATTAACGCTCCGAGTGACAGTTGCTTCTGGACAGAGGTCCTTCTGCCGCCCCGGTGGCGCAGTGGTCTAAGGCGTTGGTCTCTGATCATTCGTCCGAAAGGGGTCCGGGTTCGAATCCCGGTGAGGCATGGATGTTGTGTTTGTCTTACGGCACTGGCTCTCTCCCTTCCCTGGAACCAGTGACCCTAAATTAGGGACGGGCGACTGCTTATAGCCCATTGAGTTGCTCACGGTGGTCGTTAAACCTCCAATCAAAAAAAAAAAAAAAAAAAAAGAGGTCCTTCTCGAAATTAAAACTGATCAAAAACTATATGAGATCAACAATGCTACAGCAAAGACTTACTGACTTAGATCTAATATGTCCGAGAAAAATGTTTTGGAAAATTTTGCTAGCTTGAAAGCTAGAGAGGTGAAGTTTATCTGTGTATTATAAAATGACCTACTTTTGATGTAGAAAATAAGTTTCATTGCTTTAAGTTAGAACGTGCAGTGACTAATCTTTTCTGAATCCTCTGAGCTTCCATGGACGAGTTAACTGGTCCTCTCTGAGCTTTCCTCAAAGTGGTAGACACAAAATTTTTCGTCCTGTGGAAATTGTTTCGAAAGCCAGCCCACTGCTTAAAGCTTTCAATAGTATTTCCACAGGAAAAATAATTTTGTCTCTGTTGCTTTGAGGAACGCTCGCTGAGAACGAGTTGACTTATTAGACTCTCGGAGGGTTAATGACATGTTCCCTTCGCTTAAATTATTGCGAGTATATAAATTCCCTAGTGGGAAGCTTTCTCGCCACAAGGATTGGTTGTGTTATGCTTATACAGTATAGCTTTTCGAAGTCACAGAAGAATCACTGTCATTGTCCATAAGGCCTGATCTTCCTGGAAGCTTTAACACGCATATATACAGTATATATATATAATTCGTATCTTCGTTTCTGAAAAATTGTGGAAGGAGCGGCAAACTATTTTCTGCACCAGGACGGCGAGTGGTATAACTCCGGCCCTGCTCTTGGCATTGTGATAACTCCATCAACTTATGTGACCAATTTTGACGCTGCATTAAAAATAACACTGAATTTATGGCTGGCGTTACTTCTTAGATGATCGAGGGAAGTTACCACGAGATCAATATGTTCCAGTGATGTCGTCAAATCGCAGTCAACGTTTTGAAGAATTTTTGACAGCGGTAATGTCCACGAAAATACAAGGTCAAGTGTGTAAAGTGTGACGACAAGCTGGCCTTGGGTAATAAATAGCATATGAGCTTTTTGGGAGGATTTGCGATTTTTTATATATTGCAAATTTTGTAACGATAGAACTATTACAACGTAGATTTCTTGGAATCTCAATAAAGCTCCATTCTTGGAAACCCAACGTGTTTCGCACATTGATATTAATGTCGTGTGCCTGGAAGCTGGTAATACTCCCTTGATGAAACCTTTGAGAATTTCGTTATTTTTCGCAGATGAGCTAAAAAAAGTTCCAACAGACTGAATTGTGCCTATACAGTTTCATATACGTACATGAAATTGTACAAGGATTCCCTAGTGCCAAATGTAGAGAATGTTCTCCATAATAGACGTATAAGGCCAAAGAAAAAAACAAAAACAAACATTATTTGTTAAAGTTCAATTGCGAAAAATTGATTGGGATTTCGGGGGGGTCCTTAAGACCCTCCCCCTTGGCTACGGCCATGGAGCCAATGGTCCTAAATCAGGGATGCCGTCCCACCTTTTTTTACAACTCACTTAATAGCCCATCAACGCCCACCCCCTTCAGGAGCGTACTGACAGCCCCCTCGACCCCTGCATTTCGGGGGGGGGTCTCACAGCTAAGTGAGTGTCTAGCCTCGGCAAAAGTTTTTACAGGTTTTTTTGTGGAAACTTTATACGAAACTGGTTAAAGAAATAGTCAGGAATTTTTGAGAGCAGCTTCGAGTAAAGAAAAGCATTTTCAGTAAATAAGTAAAATATTTGGAAATCATTTTCGGGGATTTAGTTCATAAGAACTGGATTACCGGGAAGCAGCTATTCAGAGTACTTGAGGCCCCTTTTCAATCATTTAGTATCAGCAATCATTTAGTCACATCGTTTACATTTGCATGAAAAAGTGCAATAAATTGGTTTTCTGAAAAATACCTATAAGTTCCCAAGAATTTGATTTATTAAAATGCCCATAAAATCATGTTAATATTTTTAAATTAAAAAAATTCAGCAACTGAAAGCTGATACATTTTTTTCAAAAGGGAGACCCTCGAATTTTTAGCCCCGAGTTTTCATGGGGAGGGGAGGGGGCGAGTTTTTCAGGTATGCTACTGGTCCCCTAAATTTCGTCATACTCCCCTCCACAAAAAGTTCCAACACCCGCCGTTTTAAATACATTTTAATTTCTGTACATACAATACATTATAAATGAAAACATACGAAACCTCCAACCAAAAAAAAAAAAAAAAAAAAATACAAGGGCAAATATTTTGTACAAAAAATTTTTGTTAATTCAGTAAGTACTGTATATTACGTATAAATAATAAGTATATTATGTACAAAGAAATTTTCGTTAAATCATGTAGACCTTCATGTGGTTGCGTTAATTATTAGAATAAGTGCTTCTTTTTGTACATATTTCATAAAGAGCGAATACACCAAACAACAGATTTTCTGTAAAGTGTGTCATTTAAATTCAAGAACCGAAGGGGTTAGAATAATATGTTTCAAAAAAGGAATGGAATAATATTTTTCCCTTTCACATTTGAAATCAGATCAATGTAATATTTCTTTTTTCTTTTCTTTTTTTTTTTCTGGGGAGGAAGTTTTACGACTGTCAGCAGGAGCGACTCTTAAAGGTAGCCACTGACAAAACTTTTGATTGCACGCTAAGGTAGGAAGCAGAGATGGGAACGAGTCACGGGTTAGCGGGTCACCGGGTCGACAATTTCTTGCGGGTCAAACGGGTCGGGTCAAGGTGTTCCTGATCCGATTTCGACCCGGTTTTATATAAACGGTAAATGTTTGAGAGGAATGCCCATTTTCTGGATTTTGACATGCATGTTTTACTACATCTTTCTGGGTTTTTTTTTTTTTTTTTAAGATTAATGAAGCGATTCGAGGAGACGTACTTTTGAGAAGAAAAAAAACTATTTCAAAGAAATACAGGGTGGCCAAAAATAAAAAGCGTAGCAAAGTAAAGTGCTCTCATCAGGTCACTGAGCTCTATGATTGCGGTATGTTTTTTTCAGAGGACAGTATAGAGATTGAAATTTGAAAAACGCTTCACCATTTCCGGAAAACGCCTTTTCAAAATGGAGTCTCTCAGCATGGAGCAGCGACTGTTTATAGTGCAAAAATATTACGGATTGGCTGCAGTAATGCCATGGTTCGACGCGAATTCAACAAAGAATATGATGTCAAGTCTGCCCCATCAGAGATGACAATAAAACGGTAAGTGATAATTAACACAGGCTACACAGCAACCGGTCATCGCCGAATTGACTGTAATTACTGTTTCACACGTGAATTAAATCACACCAGAAAACTTTAAAATTTCGTCGCCGTGGAGCGGAAATCGAACCCGCATCTCCCGATTTATGTTCCAGCGTGCTATCCGTTGCACCACCCACGACGGCGAATTCACAAGTTTCTGTGTGTTAAGAGCATCGGAATATTCTCCGACCGCGTTCAGATTCATGCAGATTCTGCTGTCAACTTCAACTCTGAATACCTAAAACGGTAAATGTTTGAGAGGAATGTCCATTTTCTCGATTTTGACATGCATGTTTTACTACATCTTTCCGGGTTTTTTTTTTTTTTTAAGATTAATGAAGCGATTCGAGGAGACGTACTCATTACACGATGCCAGAAAAGAACACTCGGGTCAAAAAGCGACTGTGATGACCGCAGAGAACGCCGAAAGGGTCAGGAACTTTTTTGAAGAATCTCCAACCACATCCACTAGACAGGCGTCACAACAGCTAGACATCAAAAGATCATATCTGCAGATCATCATGAAGAAGAAACTGCATCTGCTCGCATACAAAATCCAGCTGTGTCAGCCTCTTCAAAACCACGATGTCCAACGGCGGCTAGATTTCGGGAACACGATGATCACAGAACTGGAAATTGGACGAGTTGACTTGCAGAAGATCTGGTTTAGTGATGAGGCCCATTTCGTGACCTCCATTTAGCAAAAAGTCAGGCCGAAATATTGACTTCAAGATTGAAAGGATGGAATCTTTTACAACGAAGTACAAAAGTACGACGACAGCAAGAGTTTGAACACTTATTTCCGAAGAGTGGTGATCTTGTGTACTGCAATGATATGGACTCATTGTTTGAAGCCTTAAGACAGCAACACAAACCTGAATAATGAAGACTTTTTATAGATTCCTCAAAAATAAGCTTAAAAGCTGTCCTTCCTCATAGCGGAAACATGTATCCGTCAGTACCTGTTGCATATGCTGCATACACGAAAGAAACATATGCAAATATGAAACTGTTGCTTCAAAGTATAGTACACAAAAAACACTCATGGAATATTTGTGTTGGTCTTAAAGTGATAGCTTTACTCGTTGGTCTACAACTTGGATATACAAAATGCTGCTGCTTCAAAAAAATAATGCTTAATTTTTTCATAACAAGTGGATAGAGCTCTTTTTGCAGCGACATGATTGCAGTCTTGACTCTTGCTAAGAAGACTGTTGGTGATGTCCGACATTTCATTATATGCCGCCCCGGTGGCGCAGTGGTCTAAGACGCTGGCCTATTATAATTCGTCCGTAAGGGGTCCGAGTTCGAATCCCGGTCAGGCATGGATGTTGTGTTTGTCTTACGGCACTGGCTCTCTCCCTTCCCTGGAACCAGTGACCCTAAATTAGGGACGGGCGACTACTTATAGCCCATTGAGTTGCTCACGGTGGTCGTTAAACTTCCAAAAAAAAAAAATCATTATATACACTATATTGACAAAAGTCACCGGACACCCCGTCACAAGCAAATGAACGGATCCGCAGCATTGTTAAGATGCGCAGTACAGCTGCAAACGGTATAAAAAGCTGACCCAGATCATATCGCACTGTGAGGTTCAGTGAAAATGTCGCGGCGGGAGGGAACTGACTTTGAGAAAGGAAAGATTGTTGGGTGTTATATTAGTAGGTTGTCCATATAAGAGAAACCGAGAGGCGTTCAAACAGACCCAAGTCAACTGTTTCGGATGTACTGAATATATGTGGAAGACACATGGCGTGCCTGAAGCAGCAAAACGTACCGGCAGACCAAAGAAAATCAGTGATAGAGGACGTCGAAGCCCCAGGAGAGTTACAGCTGCAAACGGTATAATATATCGTATCGGCGGAGTACTGCACAAGACCTCAGTCTACAGGTAAATAAAAATGCTGGAACCTCGGTATGTACACGTACCATTCGCAGAGAACTTCATTCCATGAGTTACCGTGGTCGTGCGGCTGCTCATAAGCCTTATCTCCACTCGGAATGCTACTCGTCGTTTAGCATGTTGTAAAGAACATTTATCGTGGGCCGTAGATCAATGAAAATGGGTCCTATGGACTGATGAATCCAGATACACGATCCATCAGTCTAATTGCAGTGTGTGGGTATGGCGGCAGCGGGGGAACGTTATTTATCACAGTGTACTGTTCCTACGGTCAATTTTGGGGCTGGCAGTGTACTCGTGTGGGGGTGTTTTTCGTGATATGGTCCCAGCCCATTGGTTATCATGGACAAACCTGTTTACCAACACGTCTACCTCGATATTCTGAACAATTATGCCCTACCAACTCTGTGGCAATACTATGGAACCGAACCTTGTTGGTACCAGCAGGATAATGCACCGAACCATAAAGCAAGTACTGTTACGGCGTGGTTTGATGATAATTCCGTACCGTGTGTAGACTGGCCAGTACAGAGCCCTCATCATAATCCAATAGAGCAATTATGGGATGAATTAGAGCGCCGCATAAGAATTTGGAACCAATGCCTACTTGCCGCCCCGGTGGCGCAGTGGTCTAAGGCGCTGGCCTCTGATCATTCGTCCGTAAGGGGTCTGGGTTCGAATCCTGGTGAGGCATGGATGTTGTGTTTGTCTTACGGCACTGGCTCTCTCCCTTCCCTGGAACCAGTGACCCTAAATTAGGGACGGGCGACTGCTTATAGCCCATTGAGTTGCTCACGGTGGTCGTTAAACCTCCAATTAAAAAAAAAAAAATGCCTACTACTAAGCAACAGTTAGCGGCAGCATTATGTACTGAATGGAAGCATATACCTATCGCTGTGTTCCAAAACTTTGTAGAAAGCATGTCTCGAAGGGTCAGTGCACATACATTAAGACCAAAGGTGGACCGACACCGTACTAATGCATGTTAATAAATTCTATGTTTTGTTTCTCTTCTAGGAGTCCGGTGACTTTTGTCAATATAGTGTATTTCGTGCTCGGAAACGCGCTATTTTTCAAATAATTTGAGCTGTCCGGAAATATACGGTGCATCAACCTCAACCTCCTTCAGATTTTCTTTTAAATCTCTTTCTTGACAATAAATACCCAATAATTTTATCCACAATACAACTGCTACTGTTGTCTTTTTCTTTTTCAAAAAAAAAAAACAAAACTGCGTAGTCTTCCAAATGTTTGCAGTGGAAAAGCACGGCCTCAAGCCAACTGTTCCACCTAGTCTGTACAGGTACTGGTGGTAAGCAAGATATTTTGCCCTTCTGTTGCAAAAACAGTGCGGCCCCCTGTGGCGCAGTGTTCTAAGCGATGGCCTCTGATCATTCGTTCGAAAGGGGTCCGGGTTCGACTCCCGTTGAGGCATGGATGTTGTGGTTGTGTTTGTCTTACGGCACTGGCTCTCTCTCCCTTCCCTGGAACCAGTTACCGTAAATTAGGGACGGGCGACTGCTTATAGCCCATTGAGTTGCTCACGGTGATCGTTAAACCTCCAATCAAAAAAAAAAAAAGTAGAAAACGTCCTTTGCGGGAGGGACAAGCTGTGAAGGCACGTTTAACAACTACTAAAGAGTTAACATTTTCAAATTCATTATGCCTAATTTCGCCCAAAAGATTTAAAAGATATGCATTACAGGTGACGTGAACATCGTTCAAAAATACGGCTTTCAGGCTCTTTAGCCCCATGCTTTGGATATGTAAGATGCGTTGTCTGTCGCAAAAGCGGTTATATTAGCAAAAAGGTATTTCATACTTATTAACGCACTGAAGTATTGCCTCGCTAACTGCTTTAAAATTTACGGATTCCAAAGTGATGCACTCAAGGAAGATTGCATTCAGAGAGGTTTCATGATTGCAACTTTCAACATTCGGTTCAGCTGATGGAACAGCAAGAATATTCAAAATGTATCTATCTTCTGAATCAGTTGTTTCGTCTGCTACCACGCCTACACCGGATACTGATTTAAAAAATCTTTCACTTGTTTCTTGTGAATATCATATATTTTCGGCAAACAACATTTCCGCATCCAATTTGCGTTTGGAATAATACCAATATCTTTCAACGAATTTTCCAAATAATTTTTGAATTTAGGGTTATCCAGTTTGGAAAGTGGGATGTTAGCTGCACAAAAGGCACCAGTTAATTTCGAAAGTTCCATTGAGCGATGCTGTTCTTGTGCAGTTCGTTTCTCAGTTAATTCATCAACACATTTCTGTATTATTTTCGGTTAACTGTTCATACACACCTTTTTTTTTTATGCAGCTTGCTTGCTAAATTCTTTTCACAACTGTCCTTTCTTGAAAATTTTACTGGTATGTTGCAACACGAATAGAACAATAGATGTTTGTTCACAATGAAACGTTCCCTTGCTGTACTGCTTGCATCTTTCAGATGCACTCATTTTACTCACATGGTTCATTTTCAAAATTAAAAAGCAATATCTAGAAACTTCATAAACTACTCATACGAAAGCACAAAAGTTTCTAAGCTAAGCGTCTGCGAAACACTCTTTTCTGTGAGCTACTTTCCCAGATAAAATTACTGACACAACTGACGACATCCGGTTTACGATTTACTAGTGAGGCAAGTCGCAAAGGTCATTCAACAGTAGCGGGGGAGGGGGGGTCACGAAAGACCACGAGTTGTAACGTATACTCTAGATTCACTTTCCTTTTGATTTTTTACTATCTCTGGTTATTTTATTTTACTATGTAAATTATCTTCTTACTGAACGAGATGTCATTTCTCCCGCTGAATGAGATCTGGCAATGAGTGTAAGTCATGACGTGGTGGTAGCCAGTATAAATAGGCGCGTTCAACGATACCGGAGAGAGCGGTTGTTTATGTGCGAGAGAGCTGTTGTTGTATGGTGAGAGCTTTGTTTCGTGTGTAAAGAGATCTTCGTTTATGTGAGAGGAACTTCGTTATATGTGAGAGCCAGATATCGAGTAGTTGTGTGACCGATGAAGTGAGTGTGGATAAATAACAGAAGTTGCCTAATAAAAGATTGTCTTAGTAAGTACGTCTTTCTCAGTTCATAGTTTTGTCAGACCTCTGTCTGGCTGTTAGGTTTATTTCATTAGTTGTTATTATTAACAACCAGCATTAAGACTTTATTCATCTTAATTACTACTACAACATTACTAGCAGTTAAAAGCTTGTTTATTATTATTACTACACTACTAGCAGGCAAGTTTATTCATGATATAATTAACAAACAACAAGCATTAGAAGAAGCTGAATTCATTATAATTTAGAAGAAGCAATATTCATTATAGAGTGTACTCTTCAGTAGAGTGCATATGACCTTGATTTACTTTTTATTGGAGGTTTAACGACCACCGTGAGCAACTGAATGGGCTATAAGCAGTCGCCCGTCCCTAATTTAAGGTCACTGGTTCCAGCGAAGGGAGAGAGACAGTGCCGTAAGACAAACATAACATCCGTGCCTCACGGGATTCGAACCCGGACTCCTTCCGGACGAATGATCAGAGGCCATCGCTTAGACCACTGCGCCACCGGGGCGGCGACCTTGAATTACCCGTCAAGCTAGTTCGAAAAGAGTATCTTCGTAACGAACAATCTTGAGAGGTAATTCAAGGTTTAAAGCTCTGGTTTAGACTTTCGAGTAGGATTACGTTGCGACATATTTTGACGGAAAACATCTTACTCACCGAGTCCGGTATGGGGGGAACTATATGAAAGTCGATGTTACGATATTGTGTATACCAGACAAATCTTAATAACTTAAAAACTATAACGCATGTCGAAATAAGCAATGCACGGTTTAAAAGAGCGAGGATAAAAGAATGTCATGCGACTATGCTGCAATTCTTACAAAAGAAATTCACAGATGAAAACGTTCAACAGTTTATGTTGTGCTCATGCAAAAAAACGACTTCAACTTCTTTCACGGCAGAGGCAGCAACGCGCCAGGGTTTAAGGAGATGACCGACGAATAGTTGCGCCTTGAGAGACATCATCTGTACACGCTAACAACAGACGTTGAGAAATTCTGTGGATTCAATCAATTCAACAACTCTACTGACGACGGTGACGACGACAAAAGAGAGTCTTTCATAGTGTGAACGTTTAACTTTCAAAGTTTGGTGGCACACAACTTGGACTTGAGCAGCGACCCAGTCACTTCACGCTCCGACTACTTGGCACTCATGGAGACTTGGATGGATAAAAACAAAACCGTCGACATAATCGGCTTCAAACACATTGAGTCCAAAGAGTGCGACAGACACGGCGATGACGACAACCAACACTCCAACAGCCCAGTACGAGTCGTGGCACCGGCAAGAAGAAGCGTAGTGGACTCTACGGTGGCCCTGCAGTCTTCAAGAATCAGAAAACGTGCAGGGCTCATGTCGCAGACACGTTCCACGACGGCCGATACCCAAGTATTCTGGATTCAATTGTCTACAGGATATTCATGTCGGCAAAGGCGTGCTAGTGGAAGTTGAGATACCCAACCAATTCAAACTCGTTCTAGTGTCAGTCTATATTCATCCACAGACACCACTCAGCTACATCGAGATGTTTCTCTTTCAACTACATAGAGCATGTGAAAACAATAGTTAGGGACTGGCCTTGCGATCCCAACATACCGCTTATGCACACCGGGGGCTTTAACATTGAGGCGTCGAACGATCGTCTGAAACAGTTTCTGAACGACAACTTCAGATTGGTGTTGGCCACGGATCCAACTGACTTCACAACTTTTAAGAATACCACGATAGACTTAACGTTCTCTAGAGATATAAGTGTAGCATGTAAGTCTTACATATCGTACTACTCGTACCACTGTCTTGTCTTCAACAAAATGTTACAAATCAGTCAGCATTGTGAGAAATAAATAAAATAAAAGACATGCAAGTTCGTTGCGCTCATTTCTTTCTTACCAACCCTACAAATACCCCGCCCCTACAACACCGCCTCGGTAAGACGTTTTCCGCCAAAAACCTCAGCGGTAGTGACCCCAACACTACCTACCAGATAATTTTTTCGCGTAAATTTTAACGAAGGCAGTATTAAAATTATTTAATTATAAAAAATACAGTAATCAAAAAATTATAATAGAAACTAGGCAAAAATAGGTAAAAAATCTGAAATTCGCGGATATATTTGATATTCACGAAATTACAGAAAACCCGCTAAAATCGCGGAAATTCGCACCGCGACAGAATTACTGCCCTAGCTATAAGCAGTCGCCCGTCCCTAATTTAGGGTCGCTGGTTCCAGGGAAGGGAGAGAGCCAGTGCCGTAAGACAAACACAACATCCATGCCTCACCGGGTATCGAACTCGGATCCTTCTTGGACGAATGGTCATATGTCATCGTTTAGACCACTGCGCCACCTTGGCAGCCCACCCATCTTCTTTTTTTTTTTTTTTTTTTTTTGATTGGAGGTTTAACGACCACCGTGAGCAACTCAATGGGCTATAAGCAGTCGCCCGTCCCTAATTTAGGGTCACTGGTTCCAGGGAAGGGAGAGAACCAGTGCCGTAAGACAAACACAACATCCATGCCTCACCGGGATTCGAACCCGGACCCCGTTCGGACGAATGATCAGAGGCCATCGCTTAGACCACTGCGCCACCGGGGCGGCCACCCATCTTCCACGTGGTCTTCTTCTGGACCTTTTTCTGTGCGTTGGTATCCATTCTGCTATTTCAGTTGTCAACGGTGGTTAGTTCTTCTAGCAATATGTCCAGCTCATTGCCACTTGAATGTCTTTACTTTGATCATGATGTCATCAACTCTTGATTTATAAGAACTAAGTGTTCTTCTTCCTATCTTTCCTGGTTATACCAGGCATACATCTGTTTCTCCATGTTTCTAAGAGTTGTCCTCAGATTCTGTATGTCTTTCTTAGTTAAGGTCCATGCCTCTGATCCATAAGTAAGTAAATAAGCATTGATTAAACACTTTTTGTTATATAATGATAAATTACTCTTGAAAATTGTACTGTTTCTTCCAAAAGCTTTTCCGGCCAAGTTTTATTCGCCTACTTGTTTCTTCTTTTATGAGGCCCTCGCTTGATTCCTGTTGTCCAAGGTAAATGTAGTTATCGGTTACTTCTGGATTCTCCCTATCAACTGTCAAATCCTCAATGTTTGTAGAAGCATTGTACATCAATGAATGAAATACGGAAATACACCAATGTACAATACAAATTTTGAAGTTGTGAATCCATTTATTGGTGTAAATATGACATAGATGCTAAGTCAGATAATATCCGAAAACTTGAAAATTTCGTCGTCCTGGAGCTGGAATCGAACCCGCGTCTCCCGGCTAGCGGCCGAGTATGCTAACCACTACACCACCCAGAACGACCAAGTTCCAAGTTTCCGATTAATTTATATTATATTATATTATATTATTTTATTTTTTTATCATTTATTTTCAAATTAATCGGAAACTTGAAACTTGGTCGTTCTGGGTGGTGTAGTGTTTAGCATACTCGGCCGCTAGCCGGGAGACGCGGGTTCGATTCCAGCTCCAGGACGACGAAATTTTCAAGTTTTCGGATATGATCTGACTTAGCATCTATGTCATATTTACACCAATAAATGGATTCACAACTTCAAAATATGTATTGTACAATGGTGTAATCCCGTATTTCATTCATTGATATTCTGCTCTTTCGGGCAATCACAGGAAAGAATATTCTAATCCTCCAGATTCGCTATATATGAATGCCGGTTGCTTCGACTTGCGAATCCTCTGATGATTATATTCAAATTAATCAGAAACTTGAAGATCGTTCTAGATGGTGTAGTGGTTAGCATACTCGGGTGCTAGAAATTTTCAAGTTTTCGTATATTATCTGGCTTACCATTCGTGTCATATTTACACCAATAAACGGATTCACAACTTCCAAATTTGTATTGTACATCAATTTTGTTTTCTGTAAGTTCATTTTGAACCCACTTTTGAATTTATGTATGTGTTCATATGGAACCGCTTGGCGAATGTTTCAAGTATTCGATTCGGACGTAAACGAACTTTTATAATCACAATGCTGGTTTTGATGAACGCAATGGGACATCACAATGTCGCCACCAGAATTTTTTTTTTTCACTTTTAAAAGTATTTTTATATTTTTATATTGAACTTTCGAATTTGTGAACGACGTCAATACCAGTGTTGCCATTCTACAGATTTATCAGTATCTATTGATTTTGACTCCAATGTACTGATAGATTTTCGCAGTTTACTGATTTTTTCTATTTCAAGACTACCTACACACTCAGGGACATGCTGCTTAGATGCCTTCATTCGTTTAGTACTCACCTTCACTGATCCTTTAGTACTCACCTTCACTGATCCTTTAGTACTCACCTTCACTGATCTTTTAGTACTCGCCTTCACTGATCTTTTAGTACTCGCCTTCACTGATCGTTTAGTACTCACCTTCACTGATCCTTTAGTACTCACCTTGTACGGATCCAGTCGACCAGACTCACCTCAGTACTGCTCTGAAGAGAAAATTCTGACGAAGACTGAAATTATTCAACACCTGCTTCCCATTATTTTAGCACGTTTTTTGTCAAAAAAGATCGTGCTTATGTTATCGGTTTGTTCGTCCGTCCGTCCGTCCCTTTGTACACACCATAGCTCTGCATCTTTTAGTCCGATTTGAATTTTTTTTTTTTTTTTTTTTTTGCGTTGGGAAGCTTGAAATATGCGAATGATGATCCTTCCTTTCGTTTTTTTTTTTATTTCTTACGATGTACAGTTTCGCCGCTAGATAGCGTAAATGCAGATGATGTAGAATTCAAAATACATTTTATTCCATATATTTGCTTCTAAACATCCGATTGAATTTTTTTTTAATCTTTCGATTCCACTTATGTCGAACAGTATTTTAGGTTTAGTTACTTTTTTCAAGTTACGCATAGATTTTCCGCTTGGGGGCGTAAAGGTAAATTACGTTTACCCCCATATCTCTTCATCTAAAACTCCGATTTGAATTTTTTTTCTTCAGCGGGTACAGCTCCTGATAGAAAATCTTTTGCATATAATTTCTAATTTATGGTAAAGAATATTTGGCCACCGGGCAGGGGGGCGTAAGTGTTAATTTTTGCTTCTGGTGTATTTGCCATAAAATCTGAGCTTTCAAAATCTCGATTGAAGAAATTATTTCGTCGACCGATGCCATTCACGTCGATAAACCTTTTCGGAATATTAGGAGAATTCAAATTCGTGCAGAAATAGTCAAAAGTAATCGAGGTAGTTGCCTTCAATGCACGATCCTGATAAGAAGAGTCATTCACAATGCAAATTTAAATTCGTTGGGTGAATTTAAAGATTTTATTGTATATGCAAGTACTAGAACTTTCAATTTTCTATAGAACCCATCATCAGATACAGAAGAAGTAATAAGTTTTAAAAAAAAAATCTTTAAATTCAGCCAACGAATTTAAATTTGTATTGTGAATGACTCTTCTTATTAGGATCGTGCATTGAAGGCAACTGCCTCGATTACTTTTTACTTTTCGGAGTAATTTCTTCTTAAAATATTGCATGCTTTCTCCACCAGGGGGCGTAGATGTATATCTTATTTTTGTCAATATCTCTGCTTTTAATGGTCCGATTTGAAAAATTCTTTCTTTATTGCATAAAGTTTCCTACATGACATGTTTTTCATAGAATTTCAAAATTTTCAAGTAATTCATAGACTTTTCGCTAGGGGGCGTAAAGGTAAATTGCGTTTCCCCCGATATCCCTGCTTCTAAAACTCCGTTTTGAAAAAAAAAATTCTGCACCGGATACAGCTCCTGATGGAAAATCCTTTGCATATAATTTCTAATTTTGGTAAAAAATGGTTGCCAGAGTAACCGCCGTGTGCAGCACGGACAGCAACTAGACGAGCTGGGAGTGACTCAATTAGGTGCTGGAAGGTGTTCACAGGTATGTGGAGCCGTGCTGACCGCAGTGCATCTCACAGCTGCTGCAGGGTGCGTGGTGGAGGATCCACACAGCGAACAACACGATCGAGGTGGTGCCACAGATGCTCAAATGTGTTTAAGTCTGGGAAATTAGAGGGTCAGGGAAGTATTTTGAAGTCTTCATCGTGCTCTTTCAACCACTCTCGGACATTTCCAGTTGTGTGACACGTCGCATTGTCGTTCTGGAAGATCACATCCGTCCCAGGGAAGACAATTGGTATGTATGGGTGTACGTGGTCTGCAAGGATGGATTCATAACGTATTTTGTCCATAGTGTCTTCCACAGGTATGAATGGACCCAGGGAATGCCACGAAAACATTCCCCATACCATAACGTTGCCCCCACCAGCTTGTGTTCTTCCAGCAATGGTTGAAGAGTGTTTGTTCTCCTATGTTTCTCGCCTTATGCACCAACGTCCATCCGTTCGATGAAGCAGAAAACATGACTCATCGTAGAAGGCAATCCTTTGCCAATCAGCGGAGGTCCAATGCCGATACTGCAGTGCAAATGCATGCCTCTTTTGCCAATGCACCTTTGTTAACATAGGTGCAGTGACCATCCGTCTGCATCGGAGCCCCATACGCAGCAGGGTTCACAGAACTGTTGTTTTAGACACACTTCCGGTAGCCCCTTGGTTCATTCAGCCAGTGAGGTGCTCCACTGTAGGCTATCGATCGGCCATCACGCACCTTCGAAGCCGACGTTCACCTGTCACATCAATGGCACGTGGTGCTCCGCAGTTTCCACATCGCTATTCACAAAGGGTGGCAGTATTTCTGAAAAAGCGCAGTTCGCAAACTGTGCTTTTTCAGAAATACTGCCACCCTTGGCCCGAAAGCCGATAATCATCCCTTTTTGCAAATCTGGTAAATCGCTCCTTTTATCCATGACAGCAACGAGTGGTATGTTTTCAGATCATGTGATCATATGTAGAGGATTTTAGGAAGGGAGTGTCTGACCCCAGGTCTTAAACAACCTTTAGAAATAGGAAGCTAGGAGATTTGGGCTAGAGTGCCCGATAGGAAAGTGACACGGAAGCGAAGTAGAAAGGGGGAGCAAGACGCTCTTATTTATTACCGGGGTGCCAGTACCCGGGTTGGTATGTTTTCAGAATGCGTACAGCTCACCTTATATACTCTCCAAGCCAGGTCACGACACGTGCCGTCTTTCATTGGCTAAGCGCTGTTGACGTCAAAAGTAGGTGGTCACAATAATGTGACTCTACTGTGTACATAGGAACGTAACAATCTTCTTATCTGGGTGGACGAGCCTTGAAATTCCCTTTGAGTTCAAAAGTTCCTTACCTCCACTCTAATACACTGCTGGCCACCCAAAATGCAACACCAAGAAGGACACGAGATAGCAAAGCCAGATTTACTGGACACATAACAACAGATATACAAAGATGAAACAATTGAGCTTACAGGCCCATGCGACTTGCGGAACACGCAGACATCAATAGTTCGTGTGGCCCCCATGGCTGGCAATAACGGCAGCTACACGCCGCGGCATCGAACGAAAAAGGCTTTAGATGTGGGCTTGGGGTATGTCGGTCCAGGCTACTTCCACACGTTGCCACAGTTCATCAGGCGTAGCCGCGGGTGGTGCTTGCCGGGCCACTCGGTTGCCGATCAGCGATCAGAAGTGTTCGATGGGTGACATATCGGGAGAACAGGCAGGCCACAACAGCAGTGACACCTGGTGGGCTCTAAAGAATTGCTGCATGATGCGTGTCACGTGCGGGCGCGCATTGTCCTGTTGAAACGTGGCCGCTGGCAGATGCTACAGGTAAGGGAGGACTACAGGCTCCAAAACGTCGGAGATGTAGCGGTGGCTATTGAGTGTACCGGCGATGCGTACCAGAGGGGTGCGGGTGTCGTATGCAATTGCGCCCCAAACCATAACGCCAGGCGACGGACCGGTATGGCGATGAATAATGCAGGCGTCATACAGTCTCTCGCCGCGGTGCCGCCACACGCGGATCCGACTGAATAAACGGGATTCATCGGAGAAGACAATGTCGTGCCATTCCGTAATCCAGATGCGGCGTTCAACGGCCCACTGCCGCCGCACTCGCCGGTAGTGTAACGTCAATGGTAATCGGAACAATGGGAACCGTGCGACAAGTCCCCGCTCCTGAAGGCGACGTCGAACGGTACGTGCTGACACAGGTTGTTGCGCAACACACCTTAATTCCTGCGCTAACGTTCGTGATGTGGCGGTGCGAGCCGTCAATGCCCGCCGCACAACATGCCGGTCCTCTCGTTCGGTGGTGTGCCCCGGCTGCGGCAATCGGTCACGTCGGTCTGTCCGTCCCTCCTGCACCCACCGAATCCATACTCGCCTCACTGTGGCTGGATGTCGTCCCACACAGCGCCGATGTCTCGGTACGATAAATCGCTGTCGCGATAAGCCACCATTCGTCCTGTGTCGAACTCCGAAACGTGCTGGAATGACTGCCGTATTCTGCGACGAGGCATCAGGAAGCTTCCCACGCACAGGTCCGGCAGCACAACGCACTTCCACTACCTACACCTCACCTTCTGTGCACCCTTCTTATAGTGCTTCTCGGTGGCGTGCCGGGCGCACATGATTTGCATATGTCCTGCAATGCTAATCGTTTGCATGTCCTCTCGCGGGCGACGCATGCGGCGAATTTCAGCCAATCGGATGCTTCTTTCTTGGTGTTGCGTTTTGGGTGGCCAGCAGTGTAGTAAGCAGTTCTCATTCTCTCATATCTTCCTTATCGGAAAGTATTATGATCGTTAAAAAATCTCACATCCAGTTTTCGACATAATTTTACTCAAAATTTAAAAATTTGGTGAATACCCAAGAACCAACGGTTTTAAATATCAAGTGAAACCTAAAAGTTATGTGAACACCGACAACACTAAGCGTGCAGAAATGCAGAATGACAACAAAACAAGCACAGAACGAATGAGTATTATATAGTAAACGGAACAATATGAAGATTCTTTCGCAGTAGGGCTTTGGAAAAACTTCATTCAAGGTTAAATACTCACAGGAGCCTCCGGGGACAGAGCACAAATGGCTAATTAGCTCTTCATCCCTACGTCTTCGGAAAGATTCACGGTGTTTAGGCATATCAGCAGAACACATTTAAGGAGACAGGGGCACATCTAGGATTTCAATATGAATGGCTGAACAAAAATGCCTGGGATAAAACATTCCCAAACTGTGATGAGGAAGCAATAAAAATATCCCCGCCGTATTGAAGTGTGGTGTATCCCATGATTTATGGACAAATTGGTGGTAGAAGAAAATGCCCCCCCCCCCCTTCCCATAGGGTTGGGTTCAGCTTGTGGAAATTACTGTATATCGAAGCAGTTGACAAAATGATATGATCCAAATATCATGATTCAAACGAGTTCTTAATGTATGAAAAATTTCCCCCAATTGCAGATGTGTACAAATCAACTTCCTAAAAAAGCGAAAAGTAATGGAAATATTTCTTTCACAAGGCAGTTTCTTATTTGCTGTTCTATCTGAAAAAAAAACAAACAAACAAAAAAAAAACGGTAGAACTCTGTCAATTCTTCAAGCGTCCTGCCTAATTCTGGAGCCCTTCGAAAATGCGAGGCCCGGGGCTGCATCCCCCCCAACCTCCCTCTTAAATGGGCTCTGCACATCAGTATTTGTTTTACATACCTCCATCCACTGTTTCGGACAATTCCATGCATTGATCTGAAGTGATCCATAACTCACGGTGTAAGTTCTGCACGCTGATTAGCTGCGCGTAATATTGTATGCTGCTAATTAAAGTACAGGGTGTTTCAAAAAGAACATCCCGATTTCAAAGTAGTATATTTAATAAGGCAAATGTGGGATAGTTACAAAACAAAGAGCCAAGTATGAACGAAGGTCTAAAGTTTCACTCACCACAATTAACAAATGCTCAATGTGCCCTCCACCTGCTGCACGCGGACAACATGAAGCCGATAGCTGAATCCATCCCAAACGCGTCGGGGAGTGTCTTCAGTCACAGAATTTGCCGCGGCCGCGATTCTCGTTCGGAGCTAATCCAAGTCAGCGGGTAAAGGTGGAACATAAACACGGTCTTTTACGTATCCCCATAAAAAAAAAAAAAAAAAAAAAAAAAAGTGACATGGTGTGATGTCTGGAGATCTCGGAGGCCAAGCGTGTAGTGCCAAGTCATGGGGTCCTCTGCGTCCAATCCAAAGCTGAGGCAATGTGTCGTTTAGAAACCGACGAACTTGGAGGTTCCAATGTGGCGGTGCGCCGTCCTGCTGCACGACCGTAGACATGATACGAGTCGCATTCCCCGGTGGTTCGTGGTTGCCCAGATATCCACTTTTCAAATCGGGGCATTCTTTATGAAAGACCCTGTATTTACAAGGGAAGACACTGAAGTATAACTTTCTTTTCCGGTTAAAATGTTCGGCCAATTTATTCACACTCTGTACATTTCTATTTTGTACTCTCTTCGGTGTATGAAATTACGCCCTGGTATGGCCACCCTGGAAGGGAAACCGACCGCACTCCCTGCACTTCGAGTAGCTACGGCCCTGTATGTACACTCACGGACAATGATATTTGCGCACCGAGAATTAAGGAAGCATCGGATTGAACTGAAATTGTATGGACGTTATGATACAGATGATGGCAAAAACATAGCTGCAGGACAATTGCATAGGGATCTGTGGCACGTAGTCCGGCCATCTTCAATAGCGCGTCTCACCGCCTCATGCGGCGATACATGCTGCAATATGGTCTGGCATACAGGCGAATGGACGCCTGATGTTGTCCTGTGGCAGACTGGCACACACATGTTGGACGTTGTGCTCCAAATTCCGGATAGTGCGGCACGGCGGCAGCTGGAGTTTCAATTGGCCCCACACTTGCACGATAGGGGACATGTCAGGAGAGCGGACAGGCCATGGAAGTGAATGGACATGACGTAGGCAGTCATGGGAAACCCGAGCCGTGAGTGGGCGGGCATTATCCTGCTGGTATAGCGCACCTGGAATCCCGGCCAGGAATGGGATCAGATATGGGGCCGTAGGATCTCATCCACATACCGCTAGCCCGTTAATGATCCACGTACCACTACCAGGGATGATCAGCTATCGTAAGCAATGGCTCTCCAGACCATAATGCCTGCAGTGGGGGAGGTGTGGCGCTCGTTAGTGAGGTTGGGATTGTGCCGTTGACCCGGGGACACCGGGCACGATGATCATCTGTCCCCAAAATGAAGCGGCACTCATCGCTAAACACCACACGTCGCCAGTCTAAGTCGTTCCAAGTCGCTCTGGCCTGGAACCACTGCAAACGGAGCCGGCGATGTTCCGGTGTTAATTGTAGCACACGTAAGGGGCGCTGAGATCGCAGATTTGCTTCCGCGAGGCTTAGGGAAATGGTTCGTGGTCACACAGGAATCGCTACATCTGCCTGTATAGTGGACCGGGTCCCAGTGGGATCCGTTCGTGCCTCGTGCACGATCCGTCGATTCTCTCTACCGGTGGTCCTCGTGGTCCGTCCGGAGCCGCTCCGCCGTGTGGCAGTGCCGTCACGTGTCCACTGCGCCCAACACAGTCGGACGGTATGGTCAGAACGATCCACGTGGCGGACTATACGGCGGGCCGACCACCTCTCCCGAAGTCCGTAAGTTGCGTAAATCGACGTCTCTGGCGTCTACCCGGCATTCTTGTCACTCTGTCCTCTTGCTTGCTTCGGCCGGGGATATTCACTTTCAAAGAGCATCGACTATACGCCGGTTTATAAGGCTGCCGGTTCGTGCTTACAGCGCCACCACAGGGTGTGCGGTCATGCGCAATCGCACCAAACGTGGATTATCTGAATACCAGCACGCGCTCTAGCTATTTGCAAAGTTTCGCGGTTGTAGCATGTTTTCTTCTAGGTGCGCAAATTTCATTGTCCGTGAGTGTATATTAAATATCATGTAATGCAATCGAAAAAGGAAAACGACTGTACTTAAGTTTCGAAATGTTATCTGCTGATTTTTTCTCTTTCGCATGGACAGAGAGAACTTTATAAGTTTTCGGACGTCATTCCTTTCGTCCTTTTCATCTTTCTGAAGAAGATGAAGACATCTTGCTTGATTTTGTTCGGGCTTTCGACAGTCAAGCTAACAGCAAACAACTCGCTCTTCAAACTAGCAGTTGGGAGTCTTGTATTAACCTAAACGAGACTGATCTGTTCATATGCAGTTACTAAAAGACAGTATGATTTATTTCCTTATTTCAGAAACCTTAATGAGGTAGAAAGTTAAAACTGCAGCTATATTTGGAAAGCAAAAAACTGGAAAATATTATTTCACTCTCTGAAAGTAATAGTTTAAGGCCATAGATTGTGCTGGTCTTCCAGCTTCCAATTTGCAAGCTAAATGATAGACCGAGAAAGGATATTAAATATCATATTACGCAATCGAGCGTTATCGTTCATCAAGAATTCAAAATAAAGTTCGTTGAAGAACCATGAAGTGGTTACCGCATTCCTAAATGCTATAGAACTTTTAAACGGGAGAGATACGTCCAGAGACACACACCCGTGAGCCATTACATTATGACCACCCCCAGCCTAGAGATATGAGCGCGCCTGGAAACCGAACGGTGGCGAAGGTGAAGTTCACAGAGCAGTATATATACAACCCGAGGACCGGCTTTCGGTTAGTGGAGTGTTCGGAGTCAAAATGAGAAAAGCTGCCGATTTATCGGAGTTTGATAAAGGACAAATTGTGATGACACGGCGCCACGGAACTACGATCTCGGAAACGGCGCGGCTTGTAGGCTGTTTACGTACCGCTGTAGTGAGTACGTAGCAAAAGTGGTACACATATGGCCAAATGATGAACCGTCGTCCAGCCGTGGGTCGTCCGCAACTCATTGATGCCAGACAGGAGCGCTGACTGTCACGCATTGTTCACAGCGACGCCACAGTGCGAAAAATCACCCGCAGCTACGACAGTGGTGATCAGGGCAATGTGTCACAGCACACAGTTCATCGCAGCCTTCTGTGCATGGGCCTGCGTAACCGAAGACCCAGCCGGGTCCCCATACTCACTGCACGTCATCGCCAACAACGCTTGAAATGGGCCCAAAATCGAAATTGGACCGAGGATGATTGGAAGAAAGTGGCTTGATCTGACGAATCAAGATTCCTGGTGCATCACGTCGACGGGCAAGCGTGGATACGCCGATTACCAACGGAGGCTCTAGCACCTGAATGCACTGTTGGGCGGAAACAGGCCGGCGGCAACGGTGTTATGCTGTAGGCGATGTTTCCTTGGGACACTTTAGGCCCCATTATCGCAAAAGCACAATCCCTGACAGCTGTGAGGTATCTGAAAATCGTTGCGGACTAAGTTCACCCATTCATGGCAACTGTGTTTCCTGCTGGGGATGTCCATTACCAACAGAATAATGCGCCATGCCGCACTTCCAGAATCGTCAAGAAGTGGTTCGAAAAGCATGCTGGTGTCTTTCTGTTAATGCGCTGGCCTCCAAATTCACCTAGCATCAACCCAATGGAACATTTATGGTTGGACTAGGAAAAGCGGGTTCGCGCTAAATCACCACCACTCCGAAATGTAAGGGACCTGGAGGACCTGCTGTTGACGTTACGGTACCAGATACTCCAGGCACCTCATCAGATCGATGCCTTGCCGAGTGGCAGCTGTTTTGGGGGCTAAAGGGGGTCCTACATCTTATTAGATAGGTGGTCATGATGTAATGGCTCATCGAAGTAGAGAGCCGTTACATTATTGCCACCGTCTACGAGTGCGTCTACGAGTGCAGCATCCACAGAGCGTATTCAGAAGACCACCACTACAAAGGGGACAAGTAAGTAAGAAAGGAAAGATGAAAAACAGTCGCTGCGTTCTGCTAGTCGTGAACTTAATTTATCACGGTCAGTAGAGGTAATTCCAAACATATTTCTTTGCCCTTCGTCCATTCAAATTGCAAGAATTGCCGAAAACGCTTTCGACGAATTCGAATGAAACCTGACAACTTTTTACCACACATAAGCACTGCCAGTTCGTGCACTGAAACTACATAGCATCATATAAATCATGTTATTATACGTAACACGTATTATATAAAAATTAACAAATTAACGATATATAACATATAAATCATATAAAAAGAAAAAAATCTGGGAATGGAGAAAAGTCACGAAAACAAAAAGTTAAAAGGAGTAATGGTCAAGTTGGATATATTGATTGCTAAAGGACAGTTTTGTGAGTTAACAGTTTAGCTGAGCTCTTGGTTTCGGAGTAAGGATCTTCTGTCGGAAACCGATAGAAGATCCTTACTTCCGCACAACTCAATAACAAAGATCATTGGGGTGGCGTTTTAGTTCGCCTCGCCTGAGGGGAGCCAGACCGTTGGGAAAGTCATCAAAACATAAATTAAGAACTTGTTGGAGATAACGACTTAATTATCTATCTGGAATTTAAGAAGAAACAAGTGAATCCTTTTCATCTTCTCCTGTGTAATGAAAATAAGAAGATAATGTTAGTTATGAAGCATACTTTGAAGAAGCGTGATTTTGGTCCGGAATATCAAGCAGAGGCGGATTTCCGGCTAGGCGCACCAGACGCGCGCCTAGGGCCCCACTGTTTGAGGGGCCCCGAAAGCACATAATTGGATTTTCAGTTTTGGTTTTCACGGACTGAAGCAAATCAATCCTTAAAGCGACTACTTTGCATTGTCAATTGATATTTTACTTTCTCATATTAATGATAACATATTTTTTCTTGCTGTTACTGATATTCCGAATTTTCGAGTTCTTATCGATGTACTTATTTTGAAAGGAACGGTTAAAATAATTTTTAGTTCCTTTTAGTGGTTGGTAAAGAAGGTATTCACGCTTCCCACACTTTTCATTGTTTAAGGCTAATTCGTAACTGGCCTGCTGTGCTATAAATTGCTTTCATGCAGGAGCGTCGGAACGATTTTTTGACAGCGGGGGCAAGATGTCAGAATACGAAATTTTTGATGAAAACATAAAATTTATCGTACTATTGCAAAACAGGACGGGCTGACGTCATTAAGAAAAGCTGCAGAACGTATATCGGTAAAACATTCATCTATAAAAAAATATTGTTTTATATCAATGCACGTAGAGTTTACCAATGTAAACCGTATACACATTGATACTTCCACATTGTATGGTTCGAATTCCATAAGAATAGTAGCTATAGACGACATAATCACACAGTGAACAAAGGCATTTCTCATTCCGCGCCCTTCTTTCATTTCCGTTTTCTTTATTTCTATTTTTTAAGAGGAAGACTGAATTTTTTATACCAAATGAAACATAAAACGTTATTAGCCTTCGAACGGGATCCACCCCACTGGATTATTTAACGGACTAGTATTTCTTGAAACTTTTTTCCTTTTTTTTTTTTTTCTTTTGATTGGAGGTTTAACGACCACCGTGAGCAACTCAATGGGCTATAAGCAGTCGCCCGTCCCTAATTTAGGGTCTCTGGTTACAGGGAAAGGAGAGAGCCAGTGCCGTAAGACAAACACATCATCATGCCTCACTGGGATTCGAATTCGGACCCCTTTCGGACGAATGATCAGAGGCCATAACTTTTCCCTTTGCCGGACATAACGAGGTCGGTTAAACCAGGCGTCTCACGACGGGATATTTTTTTTTTTTTAAATTGATGGTTTAACGACCACCGTGAGCAACTCAATTGGTTATAAGCAATCGCTCATCAATAATTTAAGGTCACTGGTTCCAGGGAATGGAGAAAGCCAGTGACGTTAGACAAACACAACGTCGATGCCTCACCGGGATTCGAAACCCTTCTGGGACGAATGATCATAAAGCCCACCTCAGGAGTGGAATAGGCTTCTGATCATCCGTTAGAGACGAGCCATGGTTTGAATTCCGGCGAGGTATGGATGTCGTATTTGTCTCTTATGGCACTGGCTCTCTCTCTTTTCCTTGGAACCAGTGGCCCTAAATTAGGAACGGGCTACTACTTACAGACCACTGAATTGCTCACGGCGGTGGTTACCCTCCCTCCCCACAAAGGAGGAGAATGAAAAATCAGATTTCTAGCTAGTTCATCGTAAATATGACCCCCCCCCCTTTAATTTTATCAAAGGAACTTTAAAATGGAAAATAGGTAAAAATAGAAAACATCCCCTCCCCTAATTTTATCAAAGGAAACTTTAAAAGGGAAAATAAAAAAATCTGAATGTTTATGACATTTGTAATCATGAACGTTACTTGATAAGGAAGAAAAGTGAGGGGCATATCGAATGTTTTGCCCTCGCCCTCATTAGCGCGCGGGGACAGCTGCCCCCTCTGCCCCCGCGGTTCCGACGCCGCTGCTTTCATGCTACTTCCAGCCAAGGAAACACACATCTGTGTTGGAACCTTCCCACCTTCTTCCCGAGGTGCGATGAGGAGTATACTTGTAAAAACTTTCCTGGTGATCGGGCGTGTTTGCTGTTAATTGTTTTTTTCCTTCGTATTAGGATAATCAATGAAGAAAGAAATATTCTTCGTAGGATAATTCTTCTTAGGACAAGCAAGTGCTTTCTCGGCCCTAATCCCTCCAAACCATCTTAAGCCAAAAGTTATTAATATTTAGGCTGAAAAAATAAAGAAATTTGAGAATATCACACTATCTTATTTAATAGTGTTAAAAGTAATTTATATGGTTTTGCTACAACATTTTCTCATCACTTTCTGCTCCCTTGGTTTAATAGTGATAATTATCAAGTATTCTCACCTTTTCTATTCCTTAAATCGACTTAAAACTAGCTTTTGAAAAAGCAATAAAAAGTTTCAATGATACTCTTACTCAAAAACCTGCAATTCCTACTTTTCCATTTTCATACCGGATCTTTTGCATTTAATTTGTATGCTTCTGTTTCTGATAACTGCAGTGCAGGTATAAATGGGATACGGGTATTTAAAGTGCCAAACCTAACATCCATTGATTCCCTATTTGCATCAAAATTATGTTTATGATAACGCTGTGCATGAAGTATATGGGACATTAAAAGTGCCATCCATTGATTTCCTATTTGCTGCAAAAATAATTTTTGAAATATCTCTGAAATCAAGAAGTTCGATGTTATAGCTGACAGACAAAATTATTACACTAGCACTGTTTCTTACAGAACGTTCTAATAATAAATGCCATCGCTTCCTATTAGAAGGGGCTTTAATAGGAAGCGATGGAATTTTAAAAAAGTGTAAAAACCTTTTTCTTAACCCCTCCTCCCTGTTTTTTGTTAATCTGACGAATGAAAATTTCTGAAGGGATAAGAAGGGGGAGGAGGCCCCTGAGCCTTTTAGCGCCTAGGTCCTCAAAAGATCTAAAGTCTCCTCTGATGTCAAGTGTTATGCGATGATAAAACAAAGCGTTTCTTCAAAAGTAAGGCGTATGTTAAAGAAATTACTAATTGCAGGAATCTCGAGGGCCCTTGTCCGTCGGCGTCGGAGGACTGTTACGTTATGCACTGATACAGGTCAACGAAGGGGGAAACCCGTAAAATTCAGTAGTTGAAATTGTAAAGAAGTTTTTCCTATTAAAGCTTGCTTTTCTTGCTCTTTTTTTTCTGATTTAATTTTATTTCATTTTTAGAATGGGGGAAAATCATTCACATTTATTTTTTTGACGTTTAGTATCTGCTTTGATCAGTGATGTAGAAGGGACTTAGCGACGCTAAGACACTATTTTTCTAGGCTTAGCGCCGCTAAGCCACATTTCGTGCTTATCTGGTAATACAGCAGAATGTGGGCAAAGGAACTTGTTTAAATGATCATGTATGCAAAAAATAGGTAAAACTGTGTTCTGTAAGCAAACATACTCGTATCTTAACCAAATGTTCATACTACACAAATGGCCGCCCCGGTAGTACAGTGGTCTGAGGCACAGGACCATTCTTCTGAGCTAAGGCTGAGTCTCAACCCGGGAGTGTCCTGGGTGGTGTGCATGACCACAAAGGTGGTGGATCTGTCTCTTCCCTGGAAGAAGTGACCCGAAATTAGCGACCGGCGACTGCTTATAGCCATTGGAGTTGCCCATGGTACTTAAAAACAGAAACAAACAAACAAACAAAAAATACTGTGTAGATTGATCTGCATAGTTGGATAACGCAGTAGGGTGTCTCACAAAACAGAAACAAACAAACAAACAAAAAATACTGTGTAGATTGATCTGCATAGTTGGATAACGCAGTAGGGTGTCTCACAAAACAGAAACAAACAAACAAACAAAAAATACTGTGTAGATTGATCTGCATAGTTGGATAACGCAGTAGGGTGTCTCACAAAACAGAAACAAACAAACAAACAAAAAATACTGTGTAGATTGATCTGCATAGTTGGATAACGCAGTAGGGTGTCTCACAAAACAGAAACAAACAAACAAACAAAAAATACTGTGTAGATTGATCTGCATAGTTGGATAACGCAGTAGGGTGTCTCACAAAACAGAAACAAACAAACAAACAAAAAATACTGTGTAGATTGATCTGCATAGTTGGATAACGCAGTAGGGTGTCTCACAAAACAGAAACAAACAAACAAACAAAAAATACTGTGTAGATTGATCTGCATAGTTGGATAACGCAGTAGGGTGTCTCACAAAACAGAAACAAACAAACAAACAAAAAATACTGTGTAGATTGATCTGCATAGTTGGATAACGCAGTAGGGTGTCTCACAAAACAGAAACAAACAAACAAACAAACAAAAAATACTGTGTAGATTGATCTGCATAGTTGGATAACGCAGTAGGGTGTCTCACAAAACAGAAACAAACAAACAAACAAAAAATACTGTGTAGATTGATCTGCATAGTTGGATAACGCAGTAGGGTGTCTCACAAAACAGAAATAAACAAACAAACAAAAAATACTGTGTAGATTGATCTGCATAGTTGGATAACGCAGTAGGGTGTCTCACAAAACAGAAACAAACAAACAAACAAAAAATACTGTGTAGATTGATCTGCATAGTTGGATAACGCAGTAGGGTGTCTCACAAAACAGAAACAAACAAACAAACAAAAAATACTGTGTAGATTGATCTGCATAGTTGGATAACGCAGTAGGGTGTCTCACAAAACAGAAACAAACAAACAAACAAAAAATACTGTGTAGATTGATCTGCATAGTTGGATAACGCAGTAGGGTGTCTCACAAAACAGAAACAAACAAACAAACAAAAAATACTGTGTAGATTGATCTGCATAGTTGGATAACGCAGTAGGGTGTCTCACAAAACAGAAACAAACAAACAAACAAAAAATACTGTGTAGATTGATCTGCATAGTTGGATAACGCAGTAGGGTGTCTCACAAAACAGAAACAAACAAACAAACAAAAAATACTGTGTAGATTGATCTGCATAGTTGGATAACGCAGTAGGGTGTCTCACAAAACAGAAACAAACAAACAAACAAAAAATACTGTGTAGATTGATCTGCATAGTTGGATAACGCAGTAGGGTGTCTCACAAAACAGAAACAAACAAACAAACAAAAAATACTGTGTAGATTGATCTGCATAGTTGGATAACGCAGTAGGGTGTCTCACAAAACAGAAACAAACAAACAAACAAAAATACTGTGTAGATTGATCTGCATAGTTGGATAACGCAGTAGGGTGTCTCACAAAACAGAAACAAACAAACAAACAAAAAATACTGTGTAGATTGATCTGCACAGTTGGATAACGCAGTAGGGTGTCTCACAAAACAGAAACAAACAAACAAACAAAAAATACTGTGTAGATTGATCTGCATAGTTGGATAACGCAGTAGGGTGTCTCACAAAACAGAAACAAACAAACAAAAAATACTGTGTAGATTGATCTGCATAGTTGGATAACGCAGTAGGGTGTCTCACAAAACAGAAACAAACAAACAAACAAAAAATACTGTGTAGATTGATCTGCATAGTTGGATAACGCAGTAGGGTGTCTCACAAAACAGAAACAAACAAACAAACAAAAAATACTGTGTAGATTGATCTGCATAGTTGGATAACGCAGTAGGGTGTCTCACAAAACAGAAACAAACAAACAAACAAAAAATACTGTGTAGATTGATCTGCATAGTTGGATAACGCAGTAAGGTGTCTCACAAAACAGAAACAAACAAACAAACAAAAAATACTGTGTATATTGATCTGCATAGTTGGATAACGCAGTAGGGTGTCTCACAAATCATAAGATTCTACCACAAAGAGAATTTGAGCTCCTTTGTCTAGACAGTCAAAATTAATTTGTAGGAGATGGCTACTCCGCAGGGTTAAGATTGCAGTGCTCAGAGAGAAAACGGTAGTGATAGAGATTTGTATTAGACAATACCATTGGTATCGACTCCAATAAAAGTAATCCCCTGAGCTCACTCTCTGACTCATTACGTGCAATGCAAATATCTTTCACATGTACCTCATAATCTTAGTAAAAACAGCGCATTAGTCATATTGAATTGATGTTACTCTGTTAGTTCACAAATATACTCAATGCATCTTTAAAATTGTATAGAGCGGTATTTAAACAAAATTGCGTAATCTTAGCATATGCCTCTCACGTTACATTCTTCCGTTGTTTAAAATTTCTCAGATTACACAGTTTTAAGCAGTTATTTAATATTAATTGATATTGGTAATTATTCATGAAAACTAAAAATATAATAATAAATAATAAGTCAGATTTTGAAAATTTTAAGGGTATTTTTTTCCTATTCCGTTCACTGCTAAGGCACTTTTTTAATTTAAAACTACATCACTGGCTTTGATCATTGAAATATTACAAAATGTGAAAACAACCTTTTGGTTTCTTAAAGAAAAATCATCAGTGCATTATTATTAGAAGTATAAAGACTTTTTGATTTCACTCTGATGTGCTGCCATCTGACGATTGGTAAGATAAATTTAGAATTTTTTTGGAACTTTTCAGTTTTATATCGATAATGTTTAAGTAGACACCAATAATTCTCAGGCGGCGGAACATAATATTTGCAAACGGGGTCCATCTTCTTCGAGAGCTAAAACCAGAGCGCATTTAAGAGAGAGGGGACCAGGGGGCTGGACAGTATTTTGAAGGCCCCGTACAGACATCACCCCTAATAGCTTAGCATTTACGACCTTTAGCGGCAAAATTGTACATCGTAAAAAAAAAAAAAAAAGAGCGAAATAAAAAATCACCCTTCGCATATTTCAAGCTTCCCAACGCAAAAACAATTTTTCAAATCGGACCAATAGTTGCAGAGATATCGTGGGTACAGATGGACGGACGGACGGACGGACGGACAAACCGGTAACATAAGCACGATATTTTTTCACAAAAGACGTGCTAAAAAATAGTGCCTTAGCCCCGCTAAGGCGCGCTAAGCCCTTTCTACATCACTGGGGGAACTGGTTTCAAGGAAGGGAGAGAGCTAGTGCCATACGACCAACACAACATCTGTGCCTTACCCGCTTACCGGGATTCAAACCCGGACCCATCTCGGGCGAATGGTCAGAACCCAGCGCTGAGACCACTGCTCCACCGGGGCAGGGAAAGAATGGCTATTGGCCCTAGATGGGTCCCGAGTTCGAATCCTGTAAGATGGATGTTGTGCTTGTCGCCCTCTTCCTTCCCTGGAAGCAGTGACCTTGAATTAGGGACGGGCGACTGCTTATAACTCACTGAGTTGCTCACGGTGGTCGTTAAACTCCGATAATAACAAAAAGAATGGGCAGAAGTTGGCGTCTCAGATCACTCGGTCAGAGGAGTGCAGGGACGTCGTCAAGGGGTGCGCCACATTTCATTTTATTTTTAACTTTAAAATATAATCTGGAATTTGCCAAGGAATCATTTTTTTTTTTTTGGTTGAAAGGTTAACAACCACCGTGAGCAACTAAATGAGGTATAAGCAGTTGGCCGTCCCCTAATTTAGGGTCACTGGTTCCAGGGAAAGAAGAGAACCAGTGCAGTAAGACAAACACAACATCCATGCCACAACGGAATTCGAACCCGGACTCTTCATGGACGAATGATCATAAGCCAGCGATTAGACCACTGCGGCCTCCCCGGTGGCGCAGTGGTCTAAGGCGCTGGCCTCTGATTATTCGTCCGTAAGGGGTCCGGGTTCGAATCCCGGTCGGGCATGGATGTTGTGTTTGTCTTACGGCACTGGCTCTCTCCCTTCCCTGGAACCAGTGACCCTAATTTAGGGACGGGCGACTGCTTATAGCCCATTGAGTTGCTCACGGTGGTCGTTAAACCTCCAATAAAAAAAACTGTACCGGTGTTTTTAAGCCTGCCTTTTAGGGCAACGAGAAAGCTGTCGTGGATCACGACTGCTTTGGAAGAGCGCCGTGCAAGACGAAGTCGGTGAGTTGAAGGAAAGTAGTTAACGAAGGGAAAGGTATTGCCTGCGTGGACTTATTTCCCCTGAACCCTAATCCAAGAAAAGATTTACTTTAAGACCTTTCTCCTAAGCGTGAAATTTTCTTTTAATCAGGGCGCGTTGTTGATGTTAGTGACACGTGTCATGCTTATTATACGGGTATGTAATTCTTTAGGTTTTACTAATTTTATTAAAAACAGATAGACTGAACATTACCAAAAAACGACTCCAAACTTTTGATTCTTTTATATTCCTGAAACTGCAAAAACTTCAAGACAGTTCCAAAATGAATAAGTATGTATCCAGGAGGAAGGAAGGGTGGAGGGTTTTTTTAACAAATACCTTCTTAGCCTGTAGAAAAAGGAAAACAAATTCTTTCTTTCAGTGTTTCGTAAATAAAGTTGCTATCAAACTTGCCCCAGCAAAAATAATGCTCTCCCACCCGTCGACCACACTGATTTCGAAGTCTAGCAACGTCCCTGGTGGAGTGGTTGGCTGTTTCCGTTAGAGCAAGGAATTTTTGTGTCCGATTAACAGGGCTGTTGCTAGCAGGGTGGTAGGTTGAGCTCAATATTCCCTGCAAGGTAAGAGAGCTCCCCTGGAAAACGAATGATGTTGCAAATACTCTAAACATTTATTTTCAATGATTAATGGAAATTACTTTGGTATTTCATTATAATAATAACTAGCGGGGATGTTTCCCGTCCTAAACGGGGTAAAAATTTTAATTGAAGAAGATCGAAAACAAATCAAATAGACGCCGGCTTTTTGTAAGGAAATATAGTAAAAACTTGAACTTTTTCTCCGGCACATTTGTTATTCTGTTTACGGCTTGTCCTATTTAAGGGGGATTGGCGGTCGCAAAAGGGCCCGGGTAATTTTTGCAAATGGGCCGTTCAGTTGTAGTTCTGCGGTACTATTGTATCACAACTGAAAATCACTTTTTTTATTTAAGAAACAAAACGAAAAGTACAGTGGGTGTTGTGGAAAAATTTTCATCGGTCCATGCCAAGATTTTACTGCAGAAAAATTGTACTGCAATTTTTCTGTTGTGGACAATCACAGTTAGAAATTTCAAGATATTTAAATATCGTGGCAAAACTCACTTGAATAACCAGGTTTAAATCACTAGTTCAGTTAGTTTATAACGAAGTAAATTTCTCCGTTATTTCTGTCAACGCCAGGATTCGAACCGGGATCTCCTTATTCCGGAATAAGTCACTCTACCAATTGAGCTACGCGGGCGTTTTATTCTCATTCCTATCTGCCATTATGTCGTGTGCGTCCTTCGGGCAGGTACGTCACATCTCCTGATACGTTACAAGTTATGTATGTAGTTGCGCTGGAGAAGCTTCTAATTTTGGACACACTCAATATTTATATGTATTTGTTTAAATTTTTCTCTTAAGAACGCTGAAGTAAGAACATTAAATTAAAAAAAATTGCTCATATAGCCTTTTCACGTTTGACAGATCTTAAAATAATCGTGATTTTTATACCTTTGAGATTCCAGTTATTAAATTTTCAACGAAGGGGTCTGAAATTCCAGCAAATATTTGAGAGAGAGACAGAGAGTACTGCTACTACCAAAATTATGTTGGAGTGGTACCAAAAATCCTTTCGCATAAAACATGACTTTTAAATTTAAATAAATTTAAAAAAGTCAGAACTTTTACAATGTAAAATTTTCTATTTGTACTGCAATTTTTGTTATTTTTCTATTGTGGACAATCACAGTTAGAAATTTAAAGATTTTTAAATATCGTGGTGAACAGATTCTTCATTTAGTGATCATATATTCCTATGAGTTTCAATTACAAAACGTGCTTTTATGCTGCGGTTATGTATTGTAAAGACATCGTACTAAATAACGTAAACAAAACATTTTGCAACTTCATGATGAAATGATATCTCCGTAAATGCTTTCATCTGCAGCAATTGTCTGTTATCACAAGGAGAGTAGGCTGCGTAGGTAGAACATTTCGGGGGAAAGGGATCGTATATGAACACCCCCGCAAATAATCTTACAGTTACTTCATAATAAGTTCTTGATATTATTAGCTTTCACTCTGAACTCTGTGTTGTCATATAGTGGATAGTGCATCCCATAATGACCATTATCTAGCATTGTTCTGAAACTTTATCAACCATGGGTGAGTATTTTCACTACTTTAACTAAAGTAGTGAAATTTTTTCAGCCCTGTTCAGCCCCCACCTCAATGCTGTTAACATATATGTAGATTGTTGTGCCTCCCAATTTTTCCTGATGCCGGGCCCCCCAAAATATTTCAGGATGAAATGAATGATCTAAGAAACTACACTATATACCAACAAGTAATTGGAACCTGTGATAGCAAAGGAAAACGAAGTTTATTCGCCTTCAATAGTTGGTGGAGCCTCCACGAGCGGCGATTACAGCTGCGACCCTCCGGGGCATACTCTCAACCAGGCGTTGTCTGACGTCTAGCGGTATTTTCTTCCACTCGGCTTGGAGAAGACAGGTCAGTTCCTTCACCGATTTCGGACGGTGGGGCACCCCTTAAGTCGACGCTCCAACTCGTCCCAGAAGTGCTCAATAGGGTTAAGGTCCGGGCTCTGTGCAGGCCAGTCCATTCGATTAAACCCACTGTCATCCTACCAAGTCATGGTGGACCTCCCAACATGACAGGTGGCATTGTCATCCTGAAAGTAACATGGGTCCACCCAGTAAAACTGCCACAACGTAGGAAGCGCATGGTCATCCAAAATGGTGCAGTAGGTCTCGGCGTTGAGTCTACCAGGAATTGCGACCAAGGGTCCCTTGCCATACCAGGAGAAACACCCCCATAGCATAATTCCACCGCCACCGAACTTCACAGTTGGCACAACACATTCCGGCAGGAGGCGTTCTCCAGGCAGACGCCAAACCCAGACCCTGCCATCCGAACGGTAGAAAGCGAACCTTGATTCGTCGCTCCAGAGAACCTGTTTCCACTGTTCAACGGTCCACAGTCGACGTTCTTTGCACCACGTTAGCCGAGCAGCGCAATTGGACTTGGTGATCAAAGACTTATGGGCGGCAGCACGTTCATGATAACCGAGCAGATGGGCTTCCTTACGGATGGTATTCATCGAAAGAACACTCCCGGATGCCTGTTGAAACTCCTCGCGGATATGGCCCATCGATTTGGTGCGGTTCTTCCGAATTTCTCTGGCCAGCACCCGTCGGTCTCTAACTCCCAGTTTTGTGGGTCTGCCGGGTCGAGGTACATTCCGACAGTCTCCTCTCATCTTCCACTTGCCAATCACGTAGGCCACTGTCGATTTTGGGTACTTCAACTTGCTGGATATGTCACGTATGGATTGGCCATTTCTGTGATACCCGACGATTACACCTTTCTCGAAATCAGAGAGCTCCGAACTGCGTGGTATCTTGCATGCGACTGGTTGCGTTGTTGTTTCCCACACGATATTTAACGGCGGCGGCTGTGACGTGTCTCAGGACCGCAGATATCGTCGATTGCAGGGGTGTCCAATTACTTGTTGGCAGATAGTGTATCTCCAAGGAATCACAGGGTAGGTGTAGTTCCGATTTTCAACATCTCGAGGAGGAATCACAGGGTAGGTGTAGTTCCGATTTTCAACATCTCGAGGAGATTTCTCTGTCGGTGAAATGAATGCTTTGAGATGCGTATTAGGGCACACAAAGAAAGCTAAGCACGAAAGTGAGAATCAAAGAATATACGTGACTTTTTCCCCACCCAGGAGTTTACCTCCGGAGACGTCTCTTAAACGCTCCAAGTGTGACCAGGCTGCGGATTCAATCCTGACATTGACTGCTGCCGATTTGGATACCCTAGATGCGTGTTAGGCCACTCGCGGACCAAATGGGAGGCGTTAACAAATGATTACCTATACCCAGTGGCGAAGCCAGAAATTTCTTAATGGGGGTGGGGCGGGTTTGGTTCATTGGTGAAAGCCTTGTATATATGTATATATCGCTTTAAATTCGTGCTCAGTCTCCCCTCAAGAGAGGGGTTCAAACCCCGAACCCCCTCCCCTTTGGCTACGCCACTGTCTATACCAGAAGTGGCCAATCTTTATTTCTGGCGTGCCACTCCTTTCAAAAACTGCATCCGAAAAACAGCAGGGTATTTAGTGGTTCTAGCGTCCGTACCTACCTGGTATCAATCCTGAGACTTTTCTGTAGAGGTCGTGAAAGTTGACCAGTAGGCCATCCGCTGCCAAGTTTTCAAAAAACGCAACTTTATTTTTTGAATAATGCAACGCGTTTTATTCAGCTCTTTTTAATGCCTTGTGTGGGTGGGTGGAGGGAGGTAACGACCACTGTGAGCAACTCGATGGGCTACAAGTTGTCGTCCGTCCCAAACTTAGGGCCATGGTTCCAGGGTAGGGAGAGAGCCAGTGCCATAAGATAAACACAATATCATGCCTCACCCGATTCAAACCCAGATCCATCTCAGACGAATTATTAGAAGCCAGCACTTAGATCCCTACGCCACCGGGGCGGCTAATACTTTTGATTTTGGGAAATTCTAAAGCTTATCAAAAAGGCATTAACATACCCTTCTGGCACTGAGAATATCTGAATGTTTTTAGAACACAAAGGGCCACTTTGATGGCCGAGTGGTCAGAATATCTATAATTCCTGGCTAGTTATTGGAGCTGGCCCCTGGTTTAGAGTTTCGTATGCGACATAGGCGGTGTATCTGTCTTATGGCGCTTATTCTTTCCCTTCCCTGAAACAAGTGGCTTTAAATTAGAGACGGGTAAATACTTATAGCCTAAAAGATTTTAATATTTTTAGAACACGAATGGTCACCTCGATGGCCGAGTGGTCAGAGACTCTAGTTTCTGGCTAGTTGTTTGAGATGGATCACGGGTTCGAGTCTCGGATGAGACATGGGTGGTGTGTGTTTGTTCTAAGGCGCTGATCCTCTCTTTTCCCAAGTAACCTTATATTAAGAACGGTCAACTCCTTAATACCCAAAAGTTGCCCATAGTGGTTGTTAAATCCGAAGCGAAATGGGGATCTGAAACGAAAGTGGATGAAGGGCGTTCCAGTGAAATGGTAACACTTTTGCTTTATTTTATTTTGTTTATATTTGTTCCAGGTGGTGTCTTGGTCAACCGACGTCCGACAACCATAACCGTGTACTTTAACATGATGGCTGCTGCGTTTGGTAAATTTGTGAAAGGGGATTTTCTCCTTGTAAAAAGTTCTTATAGACTACAGAAGGTACCGCTATTATCTGCATAATATTTCTTAAACATATTTTGAGCTTTTTAACTTTGTTAATGCATTCAAACACGAATCACTATGTAATCAGTTCCAGATATAGTGGTAGGGGGCATCCGTGGCCCGCTCTCATATCGGCAGGGAAGGTCATTGATGTGGTACCGAAATTTTGTGGATCCTACCGTTTCTTTTTGTGCTCCGTGAAAACTACTGATTGTAATAAGTGTTGCGATATTTAGTCGCTTTACAAACATTTTAAATGTGAACATTTTGGAAATGCATTGCATAAGATGGCTAAGTACGAGGGTTTTTTTTTTTTTTTTTGTTTAGCTAGTCATTTTTCTATCAGTATAACACATTTTCACGTGTAGCATGAAGTTACCGTAACTTAGGTCGAATGGCAAATGTGGGTAGTGTGCATATATTCTTAGAAAAAACATCCATAATTTCAAAGGAAAGAGAGGCCTGTGTGCCAGCAATCGTGATTTCTTCGTAGAATGATGAGAATTATGTGACATTGTATCACAGCTAAAAAAATGCAAGCACTTCATAAAATGCGAAATGTAAAGGTTAGCAGAATTAATGTGTTTTAATGAATGTTATTAGTTATTTTTTCTTTGCATGGTAAGCACACATCTGCCTCCAGTCAAACCATATATGCGGCCCTGGTGGCCAATGGTCTAAGTGCAGGCATTCGTCGGAGAAGGGTCCAGGTTCGAATCCCGGTGAGGCATAGATGTTGTGTTTGTCTTATGGCACTGGTTCTCTTTTTCCCTAGAACCAGTGGCTCTAAAATAGGGACGGGTGACTGCTTATAGCCCACTGAGTTGCTCATGATGGTCATTAAATCTCCAATAATAATAAAACCTTCAATCAATTCAAAAAAACGAGACAAAATTTATATTGGTCATGCAATGTCAGGTTAGTACAGCTTACTAGCCATATTTTGATTCTTAATGCTGAAGCACGCATCATCAAGCTAAGCAGGACCGTTAGTATTTGCTAAATGAAAGGAGGGTGAGGCTGTGTGAAGCTTGTGTAATAAAATTTCACATAATCCATCTGTTTGTGCTGTATCTTGAATATTTTTTTTTTCATACTAGAGGATTTTGGGAGAAATTTTAAGCTCCCAAAGTGCAATTCCAAATAACGTTCCAGTAAAGAAAAAAGGTTTTTGCTGCTTTAGTGGCCAGTTTTTTAACTTGTTCTTACTCTATTTCCATCATTTCCCCAAATCGTATAAGGCCTGTATAAGTTGATATTTCAAATGGCTAAAAATATTCATCAGAATTGCCACAAATTAAAAAATCTTGGGGCTATGAGCCTATGGCCACGGGAAAAGTAAAAGCTTCAGTGGGGTGCAAATATTAAACTATCTACAAATTTTGTAGATGACAATCCGATCTTTGGTGTAAATGTGACAAAGATGGAAAGTCAGATAATATCCAAAAACTTGAAAATTTCATTGTCCTGGAGCGGGACTCGAATTCGCATCTCCCAGATAGCGCCAGGGCATGCAGATGTATTCACATTCTGATTCAATGAAATTTTCAAGTTTTCGGACATTATCTGACTTGTCATCTTTAAAATTTATATTATATGGTGTAATCCCGTATTTCTTTCATGATTAAGCTATCTGTTTTGTTAATGTTTTACAAAAGTTCCAAAATTTCTGAGGAATTTTGTGAATTACACTTGAAAGGTTCAATTTGTGTTTGATCTCTACATCTTGATGTGAAATTAAGCAGGATCAACATTTGTAATTTATTTTTGTGACCTTAAAATTCATTACTTATTTGAAAATAAATTCCAATTAGGTGTGTAAAATGTGCAGGGTTTTCTTTACAGATGCATTCACATTGAAATTTTTGAAATATAGTATATTTTTGCTGTGATAATTATAAACCATTGTAAAAGCTGATAATCAGTTGTGGTAGCACATAATCATATTTAAGAAGTAATTAAGAAAAAAAATTTCTGAAAAGAAAATTTTGAAAATGCTCTTTGAACCTGTATTGTTATTAGTGGCTACTTGCATGTAGCTGGCACCTATGTTTTGATTAAAATTTGGGGATTTACTAATGTCACACTCATTTGTAACAAAACCAAAGGGATTTGATGCAAACTTTGTTGTAAAAAAACTGTTGATTAAATGCCGTAATACTGCATAGTATATACTAGGTGTTTCAAAAAATTAAAACAAGCTTTTATCTCTTCAGTGGTTGATCACAGATACATACTTCCAATTAGAAAAATACTCAAAATGACAAAGACTTGTCATGCAGTTGCATCTCTGTGGGTGGCATTTCCATAAAAATAAGATTTATTTTTTTTATACAGCCTTCACTGAAAAAAAGTTGCACAATGTTCTAATTAGTGTAAAAAAAAACCCATCATTCCGCTTGCAAAACTAGCGGAGATATTCACGATGAAAATTGTTAAAAACATGTCTTGTGGAGCCCATTTACAGTGAACAGTAGCTTGTTTTGCTGTATAGCTCTATAGTACTCGTGTGTGCAGGCTACAGATGACACATTTTTAGCACGTCTTTTGTAAAAAAAGATCGTGCTTATGTTATCGGTTTGTCCGTCCGTCTGTAGACATATCTCTGCAGCTAATAGTCCGATTTGAAAAATTCTTTTTACATTAGGAAGCTTGAAATGTGCAAATGATGATCCTTTATTTAATTTTTTTTACAATGCAAAATTTCGCCACTAGAGGGCATACATGCAGATATCAAATTCAAAACTAATTCTAATCCATATATTTGCTATTAAACGTCGAATTCAAAAACTGTTTTTACTTTTTGATTCCATTCAAGTCGAAGATTATTTTAGGCATAGTCACTTTTCCAAGTTACGGGTATATTTTCTGCTAGGGAGCGTAAAAGTAAATTGATATCTCGGCTTCTAAAACTCCGATTTGAAAAATGTTTCCTTCGGCAGATACAGCTTGTGATGAGAAATATTTTGCATATAATTTCTACTTTTTGGTATAAAATGGTTTGGCCACCAGGTGTTGTAAGTGTTGATTTCTGCTTCTAATGTATTTGCAGCAAAATCTGAGCTTCTGAAATCTCGATTGAAAGAATTCTTTCGTAGACAAACCTTTCCAGGATATTTTCTTCTTAAAATAATGTATGGTTTCTCTGCCAGGGGCGTAGATGTATATCTTGTTTTTGTCAATAACTCTGCTTCTAATGATCCGATTTGAAACTTTTCTTCTTCATTGGGCAGAGTTTTCCGGTGCGACATGTTTCTAATATAATTTCAAAATTTTCATTGACTTTCCACTAGGTAAAAGTAAATTGCGCTTTTCCCGATATCTTTGCTTCTAAAACTCCGATTTGAAAAATTCTTTCTGCACCGGATGCAGCTCCTGATAGGAAATTCTCAGCATATAATTTCTAATATTTCATAAAGAATGGTTTGCCACCTGGAGGCATAAGGGTTAATTTCTGCTTCTGTGTATTTGCAGTAAAATCTGAGCTGAAAACTCGATTGAAAAATTTCTTTCATGGACCGATAGCACTCACATAAAAAAAAACTTTTAGAAATACTATCTTTTTAAAACAATGCATGTTTTTTACGTGCACGCGGGGGGGGGGGGGGGGCATGGTAGATGCATATCATATATTTGTTGATATCTCTGCTTCTAAGAGCCAGATTTAAAAAAAATTATTTCATTGTTGTTGGAGAGTGTTTCCACTGCAAAATGTTTCTCCTTTAAATTCAAATTTTTCTTAATGCACAAGTCCGCCACCAGATGGCGTAAGTTGATGTTTTCGTTTACAGCAATATCTGCGAGATTAAAATCCCAATTTAATTTTTTTCTTCGATCAGATACTACTGTTTTCCATACCGGTTCCATTGATTTTGAATAGATTTGATAAATTTAATTCGCATCAGAATGAATTCAAAAGACGTGCTCATTACACTCAAAAATTCAGCGTCATCTTTCTTGTTTACAATTTTCATCCCAAATATCTCGGTGAGCTTTGCAAGCAGAATAACAGGGTTTGTTTTTTAGACTAAATAAGACATTGCACAACTTTTTTTTATTGAATTTTTTTCCCTGCAAAGGCTGTATAAAAAATTAATTTTTATGCAAATGCCACCCAAAAATCCAATATGCAATCCCACCTGGGTGAAGCTGCCATGTCATAAGCCTACGTCATTTTGAGAATTTTTCTAATTGAAAGTATGTATCTGTGATCAACTGTAGAAGAGATAAAAGGTTTTAATGTTTTTTAAAACACCTGGTATATGACAACATATCTCTAATTGTTGTGTGTCTGTCTTCCTGTATAATAACACTTATTGTGTTGATGTTTATTACCACTGTTGTACTTGTTAAAGGTCTTCCTCCATGTGTGATTAAAGCCGCCGACTCGCGAACATCCATAATTTCTTAATGCCATCTGTAAATTGTTGATTTTCCTAGACATTCATCTTTAAAAGCCTGTTGCATTATCTGGAAAGTCTTGTTAACTGATTTCTTAAGACAACAGCAAAATTTAATGGCACATATTTGTTCCTCTTTCACATCCTCTTTCACATCCATTTTTTTGAAAAAACCCTATTAGGGGTTCATGAAACAAGACTTATTAAACTGCATACTGCTACCAACGACACATGCATAATAAACAGATGTGGCTGGTTGCTATGGTTACTATAATGACTCTGATTTTTTTTAGACTCGTGCTAAGGTCGAACGCAGTACTCCACATTTTTAATAACATTCTCAGTTGTTTTGGGACAAGCCGTGTATTTATGAGGAATTTCTTCCTTGAATTCTACATCTCATGATTCAAGCACTTTTTTTTTTCCCAGTTAAGCATTTATTACCAAAGAATATGATTGAACAATAAGATCAACTGTTGGTCTGTACTACTGTTTCACACGTTATTCTGCGTTTTAACAGCAGTACAAACAATAGTTGATCTATTGTTCAATCATGTATTAAGTCACATCATTGATTAGGTTTTATTTTATTAATCAAATATTACAGAGGGTGAGTCGAAAGTTTTGTGCACTATTTGGATCACTTTGTCTTCATACGTACCTTTACGGCGAAAGCTGACTAGCATTCCAAGTATAAGCCTTCGATTCTGCAGTGGTACCAGTTCTTGTCCTTCAGGGCGAAGAACTCCTTCACCCCAGCTGCCATCTCCTCCTGGTTGTTGAAGTGCTGCCCGCGATGGAAGTGGGCCATGGACCGGAACTGGTAATAATCTGACTTGGCAAGAACTGGACTAATATGCTGGGTGTGGCATCGTTTGATTCCCTCAAGTTCCTAGAGTTTTGCACTGGTTGTTCGTGCTGTATGAAGACGAGCGTTGTCCTGCTGTAGGAGAGCGCGCTTTCTGTTCACCAGTGCCGGGTACTTCTCCTCCAAAACAGTATACATCTACTCCAGCTGTTCAGAGTAGAGGTTGGCGTTGATGGTCACACTGTCTGGAACAAATTCGTAATGTACTATCCTCTCAAAATTCCACCAGACGCAGAGCATCACCTTATGCTCGAAGCGCCCAGGTTTTGTAGCAGGTTCTAGAAGCTGGCCCAAGCTCAACCACTGCTGTTGTGTTTTAGGATTACGGGAATAGACCCACTTTTCATTGCCCGTAACAATTCTCTTGATAAAGCATACATCATGCCTGTTTTTTAGGAGTTTCGTACACACTTGCACTAGGCGGTTTGCTTCAGCTGGCGTCAGTTCATGAGAGACAACGCAGCAGTTCCTGTAGACCTCGCCAAGGTCTTGAAGGTGATGAATTACTGTGGTCTGTAATAACCCTAGCTTGCCTGATAATCTCAGAGTGCTAGTTGTTGGATTTGCCTCTACGGTCTGCGCACAGCCTCCGAATCCACGGGTGGCGGCCTACCTGACCTTGGCTGATCAAGGTTTCTGTCAGCCGAGAGAAATGTCTTGAACTATCTGGTTTGCTGTGCTGTGGTCCATGGAGCCTTCCCCTTTCGCATGACAAATGTTTCGTGTTGCTTGAACAGCGTTATGGCTGAGTTCAAACTCATAAAGCAAAAGTTCCCTAATTAGCCGTTTGTGGCTGTTTATCATTGCATGTTGTCCTTCTGTCTCAACCACAGAAAGAACGACGACATGCAATGCTGTTCACAGCAATGATTACCACTTTTGCTGGTGCACCTAGGGGGAGGCTTTGGAGCTTAAGCCCCCAAGCCCCGTACGTCAACTCTTTTATCTGTCTATCTCGTGCACTATATATATACAGTATATTGTATGCATACATACATATTTTTGCATATATAACTGAAATCAAACTTGAGCTAAAATCAAAATTTATGATAAAGATAAAAAAAAAATTACAAACTTTACATTCTGAAGACCAAAACGCGCAAAAGCAGCAGTGAAGAATTCGCAAAATCTACAAAAAATAAAAAATAATAATAATATAAAAAATAAAATAAAAATAAAAAAGTCAAAAGCCAACAAGCAGGGAGAAATAAATAAAAACGAGATGCAGAAAGTGTCGAAAATGCCAAACCTTGGCTTTCTCAAGGACCAGCAAAACTGTGCATTTACTCATTTCCACAAAGACCCAGTTGAAAATGGGTTTCTGCTTAGTCATAGATGTAAGTCAGTTAAGTTATAGATGTATGCTAAAAACCTTTTTAAAAATATATATGCTTAATTATAATGTTTCCGCATCTTAGTGGGCGGTTATGTTAATTTGGAATTTTCTGGGGACTTATATTTACATCTATGATTTAGCAGAAACCCATTTTCAACTAGGTCTTTGTGGAAGTGAGTAAATGCAGAGTTTTGCTGGTCCTTGAGAAAGCCAAGGCTGAGCATATTCGACACTTTCTGCATCTCGTTTTTATTTTTCTCCCCCTGCTTGTTGGCTTTTGAGTTTTTTATTTTTATTTTTTTGTTGTTGTTGTAGTTTCTGCTTTGTTGGTTATATATATATATATACTATGTGCGTATACACACATACCTATTCTATTAAGAAGAAACTGAAGTTGAAATTTTTATATCCCTTTCGACTGACTGCAGTGCGCCACTTGAACTAGTTTAAACAAACACGTGACATGCCCGCCGCAACACATGCATTTATGCAAATATTGCAAAACTTTTGACTCGCCCTCTGTATTATTATTACCAAAAAAATCTTTCAAAATTTTAACTTTATTTTTTTTAAGAGCTTTCAAATATTCTTCATTTCTTCTGAGTTCTTTTGCTTTTTCAGACATTTTTGGATGTCAATAAAGATAATTTCTGGCCTCTTTATTGACAGTTCCTGGAATTATAGATCATTTCTGGCCTCTAGATTTTAATTAATTTCCGAAGGCTACAAGTGATATTTATCAAAATCCAGAGACCAGAAATGTCTGAAAATACAAAAGAACTCAGGAGATATGAAGAATATATGGAAGCTCTTCAAGTTAAAGTAAAATTTGTAATTTTTTTTAATTCTTGTGAAGAAATTTGTTCTGTTGAAGCAAATGATTGCATCACCATGTGCATTTAATTGTAAAAACAGAACTTCAAATTTCATTCTTCAACGTTCTGCTCTTTCTGAGCTAATTGTTTGGCAAAAGATGTTTTCATTGGCTGAGAAGAAATAGTAAAACATCAAAATTCCGTGACACAATAGTAATGTGTTTGTTTGAAAAATTTATTTGGTATTAGGTGTAAGAATGTTTGACACGAATCCAAAAACATTTCTGAACATGTTTATTACTTTCTACAAATATTTTGTTAGTTTTTAGAGTAATATTAGCTATAAAAATATTCTAAACAAGTTGTTAAATATTCTTTGTATATTGTGTTTCGTGGTAGTAATTTCATCATGAATTGTTCATGTTCAATTCTTGTAATAAACAAATTATACTTGGAAATTTCCCCTTTTAATTTTGAAAGCTTATGCTTATGTGGTATTACTAGGTAATGTTTAATATTTTGCTTTTTTGGAGGTAACTCATCTTTATCAGGCTTACTCAAAAAAAGTCACTTTTCATTTGGTTATAGTAAACTCCAACTAAATTGCATCAGATTCTTGGAAGAAAATTTCCCAGTATATCATAGGTGATAGATTTCTTTTTCATTTTAAGTCCTTCTTTTTAAGTCTTCTTACGTGGTTGTTGTGGAGACTAATTGTTTTTAGTATATCCCAATTCATGTTGTGACCAATTTCCAATCCAGTTTTATTTTATCAATTTCTTATTGTGGCTGTAAAATGTTCTGTCATTTGAGCTTCCAGTGCCTGACTTATCTCTCTCATGTAAAAAGCTCCACAGCTACATTTTACTTCATATTATCAACTCATTGCATTTGCAAGATATTTTTTTCTTTTCTACTACTATGAGGAAATGTTTAATTTTGTTATTTAGACTTGGAGCAAGTGTAATATATTTTGTGTACTTTTTCTTTTGAGTAACTCAAATAAAACTCTGATGGCAAATTTTTCTGGTGAATTTTCCTACTTTGAATAAGCCTAATGATAAAAAAAAATTAAAAAAAAAATGAAATGTTGTACATTTTCTAGTAAATATCTTAAGAAAGAGTTGTCAAAATTCACGTTTGAGTTTTCTTTAATATTGATCTCAGTGCTTACATGTAGATAAATCTTCATTGCAATGAAAATTGATGTCAAAATGTTTTAAGAGACCTTTGAGTGTGAACCATACTACCTGTTGCTGTTTCTGCTTCACACAATAGATTATGTTGAAGTACTTCGAGCTCATTTTGCATGACAACAACTTGGCAAACAGACAGGCACATGTAGGTGGAAGACAATAAATGCTAACGCAAGGACGGACACTGACATATATCTATCATGAAAGTAATGTTTTATTAAATTTAATTGAATGAAACAAAGAAGTTAGCAAGTTTAACTTAATCCCACGAGTCTGATTGGCTGACACTTGTAAGACTATGATACTCTGGGTATATTGCTGAATGAAAGGAAGAATGAGGTGGGCATTTAGGTTGTACAGATAAACATGATTCAGGGTATGCCCTATTGAAAATATCAGGGAAATTTTTTATTCTGAAAATCATGTGGGAAAGAGGAAAAAACTATTAAAAATGAATACACTTTTTTCTGTTAGTGATATAGAGGAAATGGTGATTGAGTTTTAAAAAATGGCTGACTTAAACAAAAAGTAGCTGTTTTTTAAGTGCATGTTATTCCATATTTGAAAGAGAAGTAATTTCTCTTGAAATTTCTTGCTTGTATAATTTTCAGTAGAATGGGATTTACTCATAAAGCATCCACTGCTATGACCGTGAAATGGTGATGACAGCTAATGAAGTTATTGTGAGATTTTTGTATATAATTTTGAATTTCACCTAAGGCAGGGAAATTATTGAAAATATAAGCTTATATTTTATTTATTAATATCTGTACATATTTTTCGAGAAGTTATTTGTTGAAGCTTGTGCATCCATGTCTAACAGGTCACATAATTTTGGAATGCAGCTCTTAGGCTGATGTGGCACATTGATTAAAACTCGTGGTACTCCCTAAATATGCCAGATTTCAAGAATTTGTTTTAGTTACTTTAGAATGGCATTTAAAATTGGGAGACGGGATTTCTTTTGCATGGATAGACTGGGTCATAATATGCAGGTTTTTACTGTATTTAAACATAGAATAAACAATTTTGCAAGTTCTCACTGGAGTTATGAAATGCATATTTCAAGTAATTAAAAACAGTTGAATGTATGAATAACTTTCTCTGCTCATCCTGATATTTATATTACTGTATTTTTCCTTTAGCATTCAATTTCAAGTTTTCGAAATCTGTCAGTTGGTAAAAAAGTTGTAAGTAGCTTTCACCGTATTATTAAATTCCTTAAAGTTTTAAAATCTTGACTTGCAAATGTGCTTTTTTTCCTTTGCTGAATCATCTATTAGGATGTTTACAACAAAAGTAATCAGAAGTGTTGGTTGTAAAACAGATTTTTATGTGTAGTTGCATTTAAGTTATTCTTGTGTGGCATAATTTAATTTTTGCATGCAATATTTTTCTGATGTCATAAGTGAAATGTTTTGTTTGGAAAATTTTCAATTGTGAATTACACACACATTTTTGGTGAGAAAAATTACAAGTGTGTTTTTGTTAAGTAGATATAAATTTATTTTGGTAAATTTCATTTCATAGTGTTAAAAATCTGGTGACAGTGGAGAAACTGCGTGATTGCCAAGTATGGGCTTTTTTGGCTTTTTGTACTGGTGGGCATAGGTTCATGGATGCTGCATTTATTTGTCCTCCTAAAAGGCACTGCTTCTTTTTCTCCTGTGGAACCACTGGTTCTGATTGGAATCAGTACAAACAGCTGCTCTAAGCTAAGGTTTTGCTGTCTGTCAAAAAGGTTTAAAAAATGTCGACTGAGAAAAGGTTTTTTTACCATTGTTCTCAAAACAGAAAACAAAACTTTATAGAGGAAAGCCAGACTTCCCAATTTTTATTACTTATGAATACAGTGTAAACTCTTAGGTAGCATGTAAAAAATAAAATTTTAAGTTAGCAATTAATTTTTTTGTTAGAATTACTAGGATTTTTTATTATTATTTTATGACATTTCCAGACAGCAACTTAGTCCATCAGATAAATTCTGAAAACAGTATTAGTTGTGTGTTCTGCAGAACCTTTCAACCAAGTTGCCTTCCCAGATAATGGTAAAACTTTAGATTATGCCCTGGTCATTTGTTTGTGTGTTTGACCCAGAACCCAATTGACAGCTATATATCAGTCATGTCATGAGGATGTCCATCCTAGATAATAATGAAGGCTATTGGTTGGCTGCATGAAGGTGCGACATCATGAACTCCTCGTCAAGCATATGTATACCATTGACTGATGGAATGAGTGACATTTCCCTATGATGTTTTTGGAGGAGGATGATGGTACTGCCAATGTGCTTCTGCTCTTCAGTATCACATAATCCTAATTTCACAAAGAGCAGAACAATATTTTCTTAATGAAAAGTGATCAGAAAAATCATCTTACTAGGTGCTGATCATGAAAATCACTTTACTAGGTGCTAGTTATTGTCCATTGCTGTTGGAGTTGGGGGAGACAGCTGAGGATATGAATAACTGAAGTTAGAAAACTATCATGAGCAGTCTCAGGATCACTTGTATTGGGTTATCGGAAAAGTCATGAAGTATTTTGGCACCTGAAGGCGGTTGGGCGGTTTTGGAAGTACTAGAGGCATGCGCAGCAGTGTTATCACTATGGCATTCGACAGGTGCTAGTTCTAGCTGCAGTGTAAAAGGAATAGTGAACGATTTGGTTGATTTGCGGAGATTTTACATCAAGTTAAAGATGGAAGACCAAACTGTGCATTTTCGCCATATTTTACTGTTTTACTTCCGTAAAGGGAAGAACGCGCGTCAAGCTTGTTAAAAGTTGCGTAAAGTGTGCGGTGGTAATGCTGTACAAGAGCGTCAGTGCCAGCGGTGGTTCGCAAAATTCTGTGCTGGCGATTTTGACCTCAACGATGCTCCTCGGTCCGGGATGCCAACCGAAGTTGATGACGACCAAATCAAGGCATTGATTGAGTTAAACCCACGTTACAAGACACAAGAGATTGCAGACACATTGCACATCCATCATTCAAGCATTCACGACCACCTGAAGAAGCTTGGATACATAAGCAAGCTCGATGTGTGGGTTCCTCATGAACTCAAAAAAGCTCAATTGATGGCGCGTATAAACATCTGCGATATGCTCGTGAAACGTGAGGAAAACGATCCTTTTTCAAAGTGACTGATAACTGGTGACGAAAAGTGGATTGTATACAACAATGTGCTGCACAAACGATCTTGGTCTCGACGTGCTGCTTGGCCTCAAACGACATCCAAAAGCAGACATTCATCAGCGGAAGGTTCTGGTCTCAGTGTGGTGGGATTTTAAAGGTGTCGTGTTTTTCAAGCTCCTACCACAGAACCAAACAATCAATTCGAATGTGTACTGTCGGCAGTTGGACAGTTTGAACAAATCCATCGTCCAGAAACGTCCAGAGCTCGTTCATCATAAAGGTGTTGTGTTCCATCACAACAACGCGAGACCACACACAAGTTTGATCACCCGCCAAAAATTATTAGAGCTTGGGTGGGATGTGTTGCCACACCCAGCAAACTCGCCTGACCTTGCGTCGTCAGACTTCCACTTGTTTCGTTCTCTTCAACAGTCCTTGCGTGGTATAACGTTCAATTCAGACGAGGCTGTAAATCAGCACCTTGTACAGTTTTTCGCCGTGAAAGACAGGTCCTTCTATGGACGAGGCATTCTGCAGCTCACTGAAAGATGGCAAAAGGTTATGGAACAAATCGGGCATTATTTCATTGATTGATCTTTGTTCTTTCTATCAATAAATGACCTTTGCAAAACATGGCTGAAATGCGTCATGACTTTTCCGACAACCCAATAGAACTGGAAGCCAACAGGCCGCAACACAAAAGCGGAGAATAATCTAAAGATAGCCCACCAGATTTACATAAGTATTATGAACTTCCTTTTTAATTGGGATCATGAACTGTGTTTTGATTTACATAGCATTTCTCTTCACCTGGCCAACAAGATTCCAGTGAAAACACCACTTGAAGATATGCTTGATGAATGGTTCAGTCCTTCTGGTTACAAACTGTGTATCTGTTTTCTGAAAATTTTAGTTCCTTCATTAATTGCATGAAAATGTGTAGTTATAACAACAAAGCAGTTTCATACTTTTTCACTTAAATTCTAACCCCCTCCCCTCTTTTTTTTTATCAAATCCCATCTTTAGCATAATTTTTTTATCTCAAATAATCTGCTGCATGAATGTCTAACTATTATGTTGTTTGTTTAAATATATGGAAAGTACTTGATCACACATTCTGTTGTGGCTCCCTTCAACAACAAGAATATTGCTTACAGCTTGGAAAATGCTAGTTTTATTGTTAAGCTGTTAGGGAAGTTTTATTTCTTAACTTATTCACAGGAACCTTTCAAACAGAAGTCTTTTATGAGACTTTAGCAGTAGATTTTGTGGATGGACTTATGATTATGATCACACTTACATAGTGCTCAGGTTTGCATGTATAGCTCTACCATGTTTATATACAGCTCACTCACATTCACCATAAAGACAAAAAGGAACTAACTGCATGTAAATTTCATGAAAAATTTATGCAGAGCTAGTTCCATTTATATAAAAATTTATTTCAATACTGTAATAATGCAGATTTTTTTTTTTTTAATTCAAAAATACGAGTTTTTTCATTTAGAGAAAATTCAGAATAATAATGCAACAAATCTTATTTTTTCTGTCAACCCACACCTCTGATTGACTGCAAGATTGCATTTACTTTCAGCAGTCTGTGGCTACGAACTCGTGCCAAGCAGACCATGCTAGTTTTGCAAAGGACAGAACTGCTGCTGTAACAAACAAGCACATTGCAAGGAACAAATTAAAATTGAACTAAATAATTTACCCATTATTTTATTTTGCATACTTACTAATCATACATGCCAGCTATTATCTTGAGCTAGGCCTCCTCCCATACCGGAGGTTGGCATAACTGAAGATATACAGTAACTGATGGATCACAAAACTACATCAGTGTCTCACATGCAAATAAACATCTTTAGTTTTTAGAGTTCTGGAATGCTTTTATTGTAAAAAAGAGAGTAAATTAGGAGTGGGGGAAATGCTCCAAATCATAAGATTTCTTCTCTGTCCCATGTTTTTAATTGTCTTTCTGTAGTGGTCATGCTATTTCCTTTGCCCCTTCGTGGGCTGTATGTAAACATGATGAAGCAATGTGTGTAAAGTTAGGAACTGTGTAAGTGCGATCATAATCGGAAGTACACCCAATTTCACTCATGTTTTTTATTTTTTCCTTTTGTACAAATAATTAGTCAATAATTGAATAGTTTTTATCAGAACAACTTTTCCTGAGGCAAGTTTTTTTTTAAGTCTTTTGCAGCCAATTTATTATTTTATGTAAATTGATTGGCTGTATGTTTTTATAAAGGAAAAATAGAGTCTGATCTAAAATTATTAGGTGTGATCAAATGAAACCTGTTCAAGTGGTTTTATTAAGATGAATGAAAAGGTGCATTTGCAAGTGTGGCAGAAATAAACAAAGCAATATATAAGGAAGCAAAGAATGCACCAGTGTTCATTAAAAGAAGTTGCTGTAAGCATTCAGACACACATCCCACTGCTTGGGGACGAGAAGGACTTTGGTTGCTCCTTGAACCATTCGGTCACCACGGCCATGACATCTGCATTGGAATGGAATCACTGTCACGTTAGAGCTTTTTTTTATATAAAGGTCCGAAAAAATTGAAGTCACATGGTGTCAGATCAGGGCTATATAGGCTGGGTGGTGCAGGACTTCCCTCCCTTTCCATGCTAGCGCATCCTGCACAATGTTCGCAACATACAGACGAGCATTGTTATGCAGAATCACCACACGAAAGCATGCTGGGGCGCTTATTCTTGATGGCTTTATGCAGTGTGCCTTTGTAGCAGTTGGCTTTGATGTTCATGTGAGGCTCTTTAAAGTCCACCAACAAAAACCCTTCATGGGCAAAAAATGCAGTCAGCCTAACCTTATCGGTGGGAGCCTGTGACTTGATTTCTTTGTAATTAATTTATACACTCGACGTGGATCAGAAACACCAAACAGAAGTCATCGCTCTTTCCACATTAATAAGTGAGTCATGGAAAAATTCTCATTAGCCGCCTCCGGGAATCGAACCCAGGATCTTCCAGTTACGCGCCGGACGTGCTACCACTGCACCACAGTGACCTCAAATTCTCCAGACTCACATGAGATTAACTGCCAAACCACACGGCAGGGCAGGAATGCATCACTCTTTGCTTCGTAATGCAGCAAGTGGTTCAAACTCCAACCCATTTCCTTATTTTGATCGGTCGGCATTCAAGTGATTCGTTGGTGAGCATACCTTCCAATACTGCAGTGTCTTCGTAACCAGCATTTGAACTGTCCCAAATGACATAGCGAATTCGTCCGCTAGTGAACGTAAGTTCCGACGATGGTCCACCCGTATTGCTGCATCAATCTTGGCGATATCTTCGTCTCAACATGCGTCTGGCCCGGCCCGGCCCGGCCCGGCTGCGGAAGATCTTTCATTTTTTACGTCCTTCCTAAAACATTCGCAGCCAGTCTATCACTGTTTTCTTCAACATATGTCACCATACATCGCCTGCATTCTGTGATGAATATCAACTCACGGTTCGTACGCGCCTTGAAAAGTCCTTAAGGTGGCCGTCAAGTAATTTTGCTTCCTATACTTCCAATGGAAAAGCTTCTGTACACATTTTCTTCACAATTAATGCGTTCCCAAGGATGAAAATTTGAACATCGATTAAAATAGCTTTATTTTATAACTTGGAATACTCAATATTTTCTAAAACATAACCATAAATATGCAATCCAACATTTCTACTGACGTAATCAAAGTACAGGTCTTGCCATCGTTTTTCGGGTTTCAACACCGCCAAAGGAAAAGTTATTGATTTTTAATATAATTATGGTTATGTTTTAGAAAATATTAAGTTTTCCAAGTTATAATATGAAGTTATTTTAATCGATGATCAAATTTTCATCCTTGGGAATACACTGATTGTGAAGGAAATGTGTACAAAAGTTTTTCCATTGGAAGTATAGGAAGCAAAATTATTTGACGTCCACCTTAAATAAAAAAAGTTCATTTTCAAGTCCTTGAAAGTACTTGAAAAAGTTTAAGGCTCTGTAAATAGTACTTGAAATTTTTTTTTTTTTTAAGTAGTGATGTTAAAGAGAATGTGTTAATTAATTGTTTGTGCTAAAAAAATGTACAGGAGATTTCTGTGTAGTTCTGATAAAAACACCAAACTGATCAAATAGTGCAGAACTTGTGTTCAACTCAATAGAGCGCATAGACTGCTGGTACCTTGGCTATGATATTACTATGGAGGAAAACTATAAGCCATGGGAGTAAAATAAGTGGAATGATGTATTCGCAAATTGTAATGGGCTTCTGTTTACTGGGGTTAGCGACATGTTCTTGCCAGAGTGTGGAACTTCCAGGAATTGCTTATGCTTCATGCATAGACGCTTCGTCTCTTGGCTGCATAAAAAAATGCATCAAAGTCATGAATCAAATATAAACAGTTAAAACAAAGAATAAGTGTCATATCAGCAGACGAATATGAAAATAATGTACCCTTTCAAAATATTTCACCAAATAAAATGATTTCAGAAAACACCAAAACAGGGGGGAAGTTCAAAGCTAATAAAATAAACCAACGAGGACAAGGGGTTAACAGGCAGGTCATTGAAGGTATGCCCACCCCAGCTCCCAGCTAAGATTAATGGTCTGAACGTACTAAAATACCTGTTAGGTGTGCAACTTAATTCTCGGCCCCTAACCGCAAGTGATCATAGAACGTCGGCAAATGCAAATAGCTGTGTGCGATAATGGCTGATTGCAGCACTATCCAACAGCTTTCCAGGCAACCGTAACCGCTCACAGCTGAAGGGACGAAAGTTGACAGTGAAAGCAATGTCGTTCGAGAAGCAACATTTGAGGCGCTGCCTCCTGTTTGTGTTTCAGCTGAAAACTAGTGCAGCGGAAGCCCAGCAAATGATCTGTGCTGCTTTGAGTGAAGCAGATCCCTGTTGCACACAGTCAGAGCTCGCCTAGGAACTCTGAGCAACACGGCAAGCCATTGCAAAGTGCCTGCACAAGCATGGACGGATTCACAAGGAGGGCCGTTAGGTGCCCCACCAACTCACAGCCGCGAACAAGTCTAGGCACTACGATGTTGCTGTGTCCTTGCTCTCCAGATTCAAGAAGAAGGATTTCCTCCAAAAAGATTTTGACCTGTGATGAGAAGTGGATCCTCTACGATAATCCTAAGCAGCACAAATCGTGGGTTTATCCAGGTCAGCCTACCACCAGTACCGCCAAACCGAATATCCATGCTAGGAAGTTGTTGCTGTGCATATGGTGGGATCGGCGCGGTGTCGTGAACTATGAGTTGCTCGAACCTGGTGAAGCGGTCAATGCTGAGCGTTATTGTCAGCAACTATTTCGTGAGAGTGACGCACTAGAGGCCATACACCGGCAAGGGCAGAAGGTAAGTTCTGTTGCTTCAGGATAACGCGCATCCTCACACAGCGAATACAACTATAAACACGATCACCGACCTGGGATGTTATATTTTGTCCCACCCGGCGTATTCTCCAGACTTTGCCCTGTCGGATTATCACCTCTTTTGCTCCCTGCAACATCACCTGAGTGATATGCACTTCACTTCTGTCGAGGAAGTCCACACAAATATTGACGACTTTATCAACTCGAGACAGCCCTCTTTTTTCCGCAGTGGAATTCGGCAGCTTCCTGACCGATAGCTCAAACGTATCCAACTCGACGGGGATCATTTCCCTGATTAGGTACATATTCGATTTGCTATAATTTGCTGTCAACGTGTCGTGCCTGTGGCCAAGAATTAAGTTGCACACCTAATGCCTACTGACCGACCAACAGAACACAATATGATAATTCGGCTTTAAAAAGTCCTTGAAAAGCGCTTGAATTTATTTTGCTTGGAAGAGTATGAACCTTGCAACTGGTCAACATCCTTCTGCTGTTAGGAACTGAATCACCACTCGCTGATCCACCTTGGATGGATTTGGAATCACACCAGCCATGTTGTCAACAATCTGCAGCACAAGCCACACATGCAAAGAGAATGAATTCATGCTTGCTTGTTCATTGGTATGCGCTTATCACTCGAGCTGTGATGTCATCATGCTCCCCATGCGCCGGTCCACGTGATGCGGCATGAATGGGTTTCATTTGATCCCGCCTCATACTTTTTTTGTAAACGTGATTCATAATTTTTTCTTTCTTATGAGACATTTTAAAGTGATTTAGCTTATCACTGCACTTATACAGTAGTACCCCCTCCCCCTATTCGCAGGGGAAACGCTCCAAGACTTCCAATGGATGCCTGAAACCGCGGATAGTGGCGAACTCTATGTACAGGGTAGAAAGAAACGACCGCATAAACACCGCAGGGGTTTTTCCAGATATAAGTCCCCAAAGGTGCATGACGTCGTGCCCGGAATCACCTGTTTTTTAGGCTTTGAGCACAACCCGAGTGTCGTGCAGGAAAGCTCGGTACCTCGGCAGTCATCACGACTGATTTACACATTGCAATGCTCTCCGTGGCCATACATCATGCAACAGGGCAACCAATTCTGTTCGTCCCGACAATTGCGAACGTAACAAGACTCCAGAAACAGGCTTGGATGACTGTTGTTGTACTGCGATTGCAGCATCCGCTTCCCTGCACGACACTCGGTGTTGTGCTTGAAGCCTCGAAAACAGGCAATTTCAGACTTGACGTCATGCACCTTTTGGGGGCTTATGTCTGGGAAAACTAAGCCCTAAATCCAAAAATATCATAGAACAAGGAATCAGCCCCTGGGGTGTTTATGCGGTCGTTTCTTTCCACCCTGTATACTATGTTAAAGTTTAATTCATAAATTAGGCACCATAAGTGATAAACAACAATAACTCGTAATAAAATGGAACAATTATAACAGTAATACTGTAATAAAAGTCATGAATGTGAAAATAACATGAATTTCTTCTTCTTTCTTTACCATTTCATGGATAGAGGATTCGTTCTTAGCGTAGATCTTAGCAACCTCAACATAAGATTTTATTTTCTTTCCTTATTAAGTTGAGAACTTTCACCTTTTCACTTAAAGGAAGCACTTTTAGGGCTTCTCTTGGAATATCCAAATTGCCAGCATCACTACTCTTGAGCTTTGGGGTCATTATTAAAAATAAAATAAGGGATACTTGAATTTAAGCACTGTGCTGCTGCGACAGTCAATCTGATAAACGAAATGACTGCTAAGTGACTAGTGAGCAGGTAATGTATCAGGGCTTGAAAAATATCTGAAAAGTTACAGCTGGGCGTGTGCAGAAATTATTTACCTTCTCAGGCCCAGGTAGTAAAAACTGGACACCCAGGGGGAAAAAATTTCAAGCACAAAAGCATGTATCAAGTTTTAAGATGATGATGCTGAAATTGGTATTAAATGGTATGATGATGAAATATGTGTTTGAGAAATTCAGTGATTCTGCTTCGTTCTTTTCGTTAAAGTTTTCTCCCTTTGTCACTAAACACGAAGGCTGGTTCCTTCAGAGGCGTGCATCCTGTAAACAACATTTGAAGCTAAACTATACATATGGTTCCAATTTCTAGACCTTGAGCATAATAAAATTAATTCTCCAATCCTTGGCTTTTCGTAACAATAATACAACTTCCAGTGATTAGCAGTGAAATGAAATACGACATGTGAGAACTGCCTTTTTTCTTGTGGTAGAAAACTGTTGCGAACTTTTTTATTTTTAAATTTAGTTGCCCGACTACCTAGCTCATAAAAGAAGGAAAGCATACTGTTAACAGGGCCACAAGCACATAATGTACGCAAGGCAATCTGCCCAGCTAACCAAGTACAACTAACCCAGTAGCAGCAACAACAGCTTAAGGTTAGTTACTAACTTAGCCAAAGAGTATGTTGCCCAACAAGAAAAACTAAACATGTAAGCTTGACATCATACAGGTGGTTATGTACAGATGCCAGAATCATTGATACACATACACAACTGGTATGCCCAACACATCTGAGGTTGTCCACCTTATGCAAACTGCAAGGCTTTCTGTCCTCTCTAGTTTCTTCACCAAGTCGGAAAAGGTGGATCTGGTTGGTGGTTTACTGGAGTGGCAAAGTTTTTTTTTTTATTATTATTAGGCAGCAGCATCACAAAAGCACTTTGAAAATGGCATATATTAGCATCCACAGTACTAATCACTCTGACTGTTTTTCACATAGCACTTATTGTTTGGCATTTTGCAGCAATAAAATATGAAAAAGTACTATTTTTTTTGTCCTAGTTTCTATTTTGTTTTTGTATTTTTCAGTTTCTCACTGCCTCAGGTTTGGGATTTGTAGGAGCTGCTGGTTTAGTGTATGCCCTTAATGAATCTGTGAAAGCAGGAGAGGTGCAACTACATCCACCCAAATATCCATGGAGCCATCGTGGAACGTTTGATTCTTTGGATCATGCAAGGTCAGTGGAATTTTAATGCTGTGTAAGACAATTTCTAAGTGTTGTTAGTCACAAAGACAAAATGCCACTTTATGTAAGACAGCATGCTGGTGTTCTTCAGAAAGTTGTGCTGCCTGTTCCTTAACTAAAATAAGATAAAAACACTTAACCTGTAATGAAATTTTAATTGGTACTGGTCGACTGAAATCATGTGGAAGATTAGCTTGCTGTTATCCAATGCTAAAAACACACTGCTGTTTATAGAAATTGCAACACCAAGATAGACACAAGATGAAAGTGGAATTTGTATGGCAGTTTACTTCTGTTGCAAGATGTGAATGAATAGAAATACAGTGTTGTAGGTGCAGAGAAAGACACAATATTTGATATTTAGTGTACCTGCCACGAGTGGCAATGACAACATGTATACAACATGATATTGCCCTGAATGTCTGTTTGTGGAATACCCTGTCATGCTGCATCTATTCAGACCCAAAAGTCATGCTCAGTAAATGCTCAGGTGGCCTGGCTGGCCAGTTGCCAAGCTACTATACTGCGTGTGAATAGCGGCAGCTGAGCAGGATATTCCACCATGCTGCCTCTATTCAGACTCGAGTCATGCTGAGCAAATGCTTGGGCAATCTGGCTGGCCAGTTGCCAAGCGACCATATCCCAGATATGTTCATTGGGTGACAAATCTTGTGAGTATTCAGGCCAAGGGGGAAAATGGCACATCTTGGGGGTCCGGAAGATCTAACGCATTCCACAACACATGTGACCAGGTGTTGTATTGTTCCAAGGTTGAACCAAGAACTGTGTGTGTAGATAGGCCTCTAAAATGTCCTAGGTATACCACTGGCTGTTTAGGGTGCTCACCATTCATATGAAGCAAGAACATGAACACAACCCAGTAGCACCCTACATGATAACACTCTGTGCTCATGAGAAGTTTTCCAGTCTCAAGCTGCGATTTCTGGGAAGAAGCAAACTTCATGCAGAATGTTGAGGCACCAAATTCATACTACAAACATCTCCAGGAAGTGTGTGTAGGCTGTCAGTGTCCTGGAATGGCCAACAATATCCTCAGATATGTCTCCAGTAAAACATGTATGGGACATAGTTGGATGCCATCTGAACATCCCCCCACAACCAGCACAGACAAAGAAGACTGCAAGACCAGGTGCAGGAAGTTGGCAAACAGTACTGCAGGACGCCATCAGACATCTCTATGATTTAATACCCCAATGCATAGCTGAATGCATTGCCAATAGCAGGGGTTGCGCTGGCTTTTAAAAAGTTTTCGCTAAATTCAAATGCTTTTTGACTGTATGATAACAGTACAAAAAGGTAATCGCCAAAACTTTTTCCTTCGCCAAGACGATTTCTTTTTCGCAAATAGCGAAGAATGCAATCTGCAGTGGGACCCTTGCGATAGAGGTAATCGTACCTATTTCTGATATGCCTTCATTCTTCAGATAATAAAACTGTCCATTAGTTCTGTTAAACTTAATTATATATCTTTATAGTCTCTCATTCTGCTGCATCTGCGAAAATATGTTGAATTTTTTCCACTACTTCTGGGTATTGCCATTTTAGTGTTACAATGTTTGAATCGTGCTCTCATTCAGCCAAAGTGATAAGTTGTTTCTTGTGATGACTGACAGAAATGGTTACAATTGTGTATTTCTGCTGTCTGTAAAATGCTATCAGGAAGACTTAAGTGTAAATATGTCATACACTTTTCAGATAAATGAAATTCTGCCCAAAATATAGATTTAGGGAAATTGCATGAATTATCGGTATTTAATCCAACAATGTTTTGTAATTAATCATATTTCTTCACAGTGCACTCTGTTCCTCATTCAAACATAACTGTTTGGCAGTGCATTGTCTTTTCAGTTTACCCACAGTATATATAGCTACCCTCCCCACCTAAAGAAAGTGTCTGTAGGTACAATCACAACAAAATAAGTACACACAGATCTTGGAAACTAGAGATTACATCCTGTTTTGTGTACAAAAATTCAACAATTTACTTGAAATGCTGTCATTATTGAGAATGAATAAATTTCTTAAGTTATGGTATCTCCTTTTCTAAATTGTTTTAATTTATAAATTGTTAAAATACTTTTGTATTGAAGAGCTCTCATTCCAGTTGCCATTCTTCTGAATATTTTTTAAGCTGAGTAGTATTTTGCATATTTTTAAGCTCATGACCAGTTGAGAGAATAATAAATTCACTGTTTGTTTTTTTATGTTAAATTTAATAAAATATTACAGTGAAAGCCTGTTTTTATTTGACATTCTGCTGTGTTGTTAACAAATAATACTTAAATTCTTCCAAGCCACTTTAAAATTAAAAAAAATCAAGCTATTAAAACACTAAGAATATTTAAAAATCTTACATGTGTGTTTGTTTCTTCAAAGACATATGGTGCCAGTTTCATTTATATACATACATCAAATTTCAAATATTGTGGGTTTTTTTATTGTAATTTGAAAAACAAAATATTTTTGTTTTTTAATGGTTTGTTCACACACACACACAGCAGTTTGTTTGGAAACATCTTTTTAGTATTTTTTGTCATGAGATATCAGAATGAATGGGGGGAAAAAACAGGCTCTTCAGTGGGACATTTTATAAAATTTAAAAATAATTCTTCCTTAGCTTCCATAGTGATGTATGGCTGGGGGGGGGTAAATGTGCAAAATGATTTGAATAAAGCTCATGTTGAGAATTGGCTTCCTAGTTTCTTAATTCAATTACTTATCAAAAATTATTATGGGGATTTTTTACTAGGAATTTTTATTTATTTATTTTTTATTTTAATTGCAAATTTTCGGAGAAAACTCTTCTTCTTCAGGCTGTCTTTTTGTTGTCACTTATTCCCGTCACTATCATGGTTACAGTTATTTTTCATCAAATCCTGCCGGATGTTAGGCAGGGAAAATCCTCTGCAGTCATTGATGATGGAATTTTTATTTTTCACAATCTCTATTCCTTCTTTTAGCTTTTTTGAAAATTGCTTTGGAAACTGATGACTTTAAGAGAATTCCAATCTATGCTGTGACTAGTTTCTCTAACATGCCTATCTAAACCAATCTTGTTAGAGCAATTTTTTATAGCAGCTTTATGCTCTGCTATGCGAGTTTTTAGTGTGCGACCTGTTTCACCTATGTAAGACAGTCCACAAGTACATTTTACTTCATAGACTACACCTTGCATTTTTAAAATATCTGCTTCTCTTTGAACTATTTTAGGAAAAAATTTCTTAACCTTGTTCTCTAAACTTGGAGCTAGCCTAATATTGTACTTCTTTCTAATTCTCTTTAAAGACTGAAATAAACCTTTGTGATAAAAATTTTTTTTAGTGAATGTTACTTGTTGCTTTTTCGGGTTCTTCGTACCATTAAAATTAAGGAGCTTCTCAAAATGTTATTTAACATAAGGAACTATTGAGAATAGTTCGAATGGTCATGATATGCCATTACTTTAATAAATTAAATAGGTTGTTGTTATCATAAATGTTTCTGGAGAATAAATCTTTGCAGATTCCTGGCAGTCACAGAAGCATATGTTTTTTCAGCTTGACACTTTTTTTTTCAGTATACATTATGCTCATTTACAATACATATATATACACTGAGTGGCCACTTTATTATGACCACCCCCTCAGTATTTCGTTGGACCACCTTTTGCCTTTAATACTGCGTTGATTCTTCGTGGCATGGACTCCACGAGATGTTGATAGGTGGTTTGTGGAATCTGAGACCATTCTTGATGAATAGCACTTTCCAGGAGTGTGAGATTGCAGGGTTGTGAATCCAGGTGTCTGATGGCTCGTTCAACTTCATCCCACAAATTCTCAATGGGGTTGAGATCTGGAGATTGTGGGGGCCACCTAAGCAAAGTAAACTCACCGGCATGTTCCTGAAACCAATCCTGTACAATACAAACACTATGGCAGGACTCATTATCTTGTTGAAAGCAGCCATCGGGATAAACCATCCACATGACAGAATGCATTTGGTCTGCAACAATGTTTAGATATGATGTGCCTGTCAGACATTGATCAACACGAATTAAAGGGCCCAAAGCATGACAGGAAAATATTCCCCAAACCATAACGTTGTCTCCACCAGCTTGAAGGGTTGTAGCAATGCATTTGAAGTCCATGCTTTTGTGCTCTTTCTGCCAAATTCTCACTCGGCCATCGGCATGGTGCAACTGAAAATGTGATTCATCGGACCACATAATTTGTTTTCAATTATCGACTATCCAATCCTTGTGCTCCTGTGCAAACTGTAGATGCAGAGAGCAAAGGTGTTCAAACAGGCCTTCGGCTGCCATATCCCATCCGATGCAGTGTACGGCGAACAGTGTGTGCAGAGATTATTTGAGGGGATCCTTGATTAAGATGGTCTGTAATTTGCTGCACTGTTGCCTTTCTGTTGTCTGTTACCAGTCTGGACACTCTTCGTTCCGCCCGAGCAGTCACTAGTCAATGACGACCACACGTTGCATGTAGAGACCCAGTTTTTTGGCTGACAGTCCAGCCTTTAAACACTTTAACAACAGCTGCTCTGGAACATTTTACGAATGTGGTGGTTTCGGTGATACTCGCTGCATGGCTCCGAGCTCCTACAATCATTCCATGTTGAAAGTCCGTCAAATCGCATTTTTTACCCATCTCGTCACCCAAAAATCACTTCTACTACTGTCGCAAGCACTAAGCTTTCCCTTTTTATACTAGCCTTGCCCTCTGGCGGCAACAGCGTGCAGCCATAGCTCATTTGCTTAAAACTGTCAGGTGTTCATAATCAAGTGGCCACTCAGTGTATATATCAGTGCTGAAAAAATTCTGCTTGACCTGGTGCTTAAAAATCAGGCTCTGGCTCCCAGTTTTTTTTACTTCAAATTTTGAAATTTGCAGGAGGTACGGTGATTTCATAATCTGTTGATTACCTGTTAAAATGTTATAAGTTTAGATTCTGCAGACTACACTGCTTAAAAAAAAAATAGTTTTTGTTGCACTTTAATTTTTAAAAAATCTGCATGGTGTCAGGAGAACTTGTTGCATTGGAAAAGTATCAAAAGTGTATTGACAACAGAAAAAAGTCTTGCACAATATTGAAGGTGAGGGCTGCAACAAAAGAGGGAAATATATTTTATTTTTTACTTCCAATCATTTCGACAGAAAACATGATGCAATGAAGGCAGTACTGTTTGAGCTTAATGAAGGTTATGTGCTGTTTGCAACCCACTGAGTTATTCTGCAGCATGTAATTATTGTCATCAGTAGTGTAATCATATTGTGAATCTCATCTGTTTAATTTTGCTGTGATAATTGCATTAGTTAAGGCTTTTGTTCACTGTTCAGTTTTTAGAAACGCCAAATTTTTTGGATTCTTTGCAGAAAGAATTTGATTTTCTTAAATGAATAGTGGCACACAGGGGATATAATACCCCTACTGTTGTAGACAAAGCTGTCCCAAAATTTAGCAAACCAAAGCCTGTCTGCACACTCACTCCAATAGACCTTCCAGTATGAGAGCATTGGGCTATATTATCCCCATTTGCTCTTCAGATTTGCTTCAGAATTTCAAAAGTTATAATTTCAAAGTTACTTTCAAACCTATAAGCAAATTGAGTTTTTATGGATCAAAAAACTATGTCAAATTTTAATATTTGAAGGTAATTGAATTATATTCATACCTTCTTTGCACACTTTTGTACATTATTTGGTCGTGTCAACCCAACCCCTCACAGTGAAAATTAACATCACTATCAACACACCAGAACAACAGGAATTCTCATAATACCTTAAAAACAAACTCTAAATTAAAAGAATACCAATCAAGATCATACTAAAAAAATGATTTAAAAAAGTTGAATTAAAAAGGAATTCAGCGTGAGAGGAAATGGTCAAACTCAAACCTAGAAAAAATCCTCTGCAAGTACTTTCTGTTAACCATTACTACCATCATCTGGCAGCCAACATGCTATGTCGATGACTCTTCTAGAAGTAAACTTTTTGCAAGCATTCACCTCCCATGCAGGAAGTGTTAGAACATGGTCAATCATGTATACGTGTTGACGCGGCAACTCCATCCCTCAGCACAGTGGCGCCATCTGTTGATCATCAGCAGAGTCCATCTATCAATTCATAAGTTCAAAGCATTTTTTTCTCTCTTGCAACTCTGGAATATAAATGTAGCAGATATATTGCAATTAATCAAGATTGGTTATTAACATATTAATTCTGTTTGGGTCCCTTTTTTTTTTCTTCCATTTCTATCAACATTTTCCATGTGTCATATTAGCTGGTTGGATCCTGAATTTACATACATTATATTTTTCAATCACTATGCTCTCAGAAATTCTAAGTTCTTTTTCATTACTATGAGTGGTTACTAATTTAATATTTTCAAAATTTGGAAATTTCTGATTTTCAACACAGTATGTATTAATGCAGTTTTTTCTTCTCTATGATTCCAGTTTTTAATGTGTTGTATAATCATTTTTTAATGATTTCTAGTACTGCCAATATATGATATGTTTGGAGGTTTAGGAGCTATTGATATTTGATACACACCTGCAGATTCTGACATTCTAGGATGGCATTTTGGGTTATTCTTTAATAAGTCTCCAATATTATTGACTGAGTGTCTAAATTTGAAACTATTATTTCCCCAAATTTGGACACTCAGTCAATAATATTGGAGACTTATTAAAGAATAACTAAAAATGCCATCCGAAAGCGTTGGAATTCACAGATGTGTATCAAATACATACCAATAGCTCCTAAACCTCCAAACATATCATATATTGGCAGTACTAAAAATCGTTTAAAAACAATTACTACAATGCATTAAAAACTGGAATCATAGAGAAGAAAAAACTGCATTAATATAGTATTGTGTTGAAAATCAGAAATTTCCAAATTTCAAAAATATTAAATTAGTAGCCAGTCATAGTAATGAAAAAGAAATTAGAATTTTTGAGAGCATATTGATTGAAAAATGTAAAGATAATGCATGCAATATTCAGGATCCAACCAGCATAAGGTGACACATGGAAACTGTTAACAGAAATGGAAGAAAAAAAAAGACCCAAAAAGAAATAATAACCAATCTTGATTAATTGCAATATATCTGTTACGTTTATATTCTGGGATGGCATTGCCGCATCAACACGTATATCTGATTGACCATGCCTTAACACTCCCTTCGTGGAAGATGAATGCTCGCAAAAAATTTACTTCTAGAAGGGTAGTCGACGTAGCATGTTGGCTGCCTGATGATGGTAGTAATGGATTACAGAAAGTACTTGCAGAGGGTTTTTCTAGGTTTGAGTTCGACCATTCCCTCTCACGCTGAATTCGTTTTTAATTCAATTTTTTTAATTCAGTTTATTAGTATGATCTTGATTGGTATTCTTTTAATTTAGAGTTTGTTTTTAAGGTATTATGAGAATTCCTGTTGTTCTTGTGTGTTGATGGCGATGCTAATTTTTACCGTGAGGAGGGATTGGGTGGACTGGGCCAAATAATGTGCAAAAGTGTGCAAAGAAGGTACGAATATAATTCAATTACCTTCAAATATTAAAACCTTTATAAGTACGTTAAATGAACAATGAGGATACCTTGTTGCTTCCTCATAGTACAGACTATGTCAAAGACAAATTCCTAGTGAATTTTTCAGATCCCTTGTGAATGTGGACTTTCATATATAGACCCTCAGGGCAAGTTTCTGTGTGAAGGAACACAAGACTTCACAAGAAACTGTGAACTGAAAAAGTCATCTATAGGATTGTCAAGAAAATAACCATATATGTGGACTTTCATATATAGACCCTCAGGGCAAGTTTCTGTGTGAAGGAACACAAGACTTCACACGAAACTGTGAACTGAAAAAGTCATCTATAGGATTGTCAAGAAAATAACCATAAATATTTGGTTGAAAATGCTGCACTTATTGATAAATCTGATTCGGTTATCAAGCTTAATATATTAGAAGCTTTCCACACATATATTACAACTTTTCATGGCTTGTCAACAACATGACATTCTACTCCATTTCTTTCATGCACATGGAAACAACTCGCCAAAATCCGTGACCATCAGAATGCTGATGATGTCAGAATGATTTGGATGTTTACGCTCCATTTGTCCTGATGAAGCCACGCCAAATGCTTAGCGAAACTATAGTAGATCTCAAAATAAATGCCTAATTGTGAATAAATATTGCTATTTTATTCTATCTCAGCATCACAAGTATTGTAGTCATAAATATATCAATGGTAAACTAGGGATTTTTGTTCTTTATATTCACCTGAAAATAACACAATAGTATTTAAAAAATGAGTTCTATTTTTTTTATAAGATTTTCTTTCTTCCTTCTTTGGACTTTTAGGTCATTCTATGAATTTCTGACTTTTCTGTTGGAAATTACAGCCGAGGAACATCATCACAGGTGCATATTATAACCTGCAAAGTATATGCTGCTGCAGATTATGCATTAGACCTTTTTTTTTTTTTTCTGAATTTCATGGCCTGTGGATTATACCCTGCTGCTGATTATACGAATAGAAAATAAAATTCTGAATATCATCATCTGCTGATTATACTATAGAATATGCGGTACTTTGAGTTTGTATGTAAAATTTAATAACTTCAACAAACTATTTTAATGAAATCAAAACATAAAATTTTAATTTTTTGAAAGCAGCGACTGGAAGAAAGGAAAAATAAAATATGGACCAAATTGGAATTTTATTTACCTGTAAGTAGTTTACCTAAAAAGTACGTTTTGTTCCAGCATCATCACCGTGTTATGTGTTGAAATCTAAATTTGTTTCACTTGGCTTCTAGATCTGGAACATATTTTTCCAACCCTGATGTATATGATGGTCATTTATTTGCAAAGATGTATTCTTCATTAAAAATCATATCTTTGAACTGTGATTGCTGGCCTGGATTAGAATGGTTGCAACTGCACGTATCAGATTTTTCAGTGAGCACAAATTTAACGTTCAAATTCATATGATTCACTTACTAGGAGATTCATTTCTTTAAGTGATGTAATGGTATCATTCAAACATGTTTTTATTATAATTGCCCACAGAGTTTGGTTTCCACACCAGGGTGATGTGGTTTCTAAGTTTTGTGAGGAAATGGCTGCATCATAACAATTAAACCTAGCACTTCCACACAGAAAGATAATAGACTATTATTGCTGACTAATCCAGGTAAAAGCAACAGAAAGTTTGCTTTTAGTTTAATTCAGTGTGTTTATTTTAACATTTTCTTTATTGTTAATTGCCTTGCATATTTTTTGTTGCCAATTATGCATGTTAACTGCTGTACACTTGTTTAATTTAACTACTAAACTTCAAATTATTGTTAGATTAATATCTTTGAGTAAATTCTGAAATACCCATTCACAAGTTTCTGGAAAATGTGCTTCTTGCATTTTGCTCCTAGGTTTTGAGTTATAACTGGATCAAGATCTGCACAAGTGGGTTACTTTTCAGTAACCTGTGAAAAAATAATTTTAGGAACAAGATGTTCCATTGGGCCATCGCAAATGCACTTTTGTCCACTACCAATCTTTTTTATTCCTTTGGTTTACTGTCCAATATTTTTTCCAACTGAATTTTGGAACAGTAAAGTACTGATAATATCATTAAATCATGCAATAAAGATATTGTACTGAAAAATAAACCTACATACTTTATTAGCATCATTGACTTTCACATAATTCAAAAGTATTGTGCTGTTCCTTTTTATTATAAATATCTATTGTAATCTAATATTGAAATTACTAACTCTAATAGATTACAATAGATATTTATAATAAAAAGGAAATAATATATCAATAATAGGTTACAATAGATATTTATAAAGAGGAAATAATGTATCAATAATAATAGATTACAATTAGATATTTATAATAAAAAGAAACAGCATGCTACATTCACTGCAATGCCCCTTCGGTGTACATCACACCTTCAAATAATGTGAAAGTCACCGACATCAATAAGGTATGTGGGTTTATTTTTCAGTCTACAATGTATTTATTGCATGACTTAATGATATTATTAAACAATATTGTGTGTTAATGGGTATACATGGTGTGATCAAAAAGTTCCGAGACTAGGTACGTAGCGCAACAACATATGGCAGTACGAGGATACGCGAGCAGCGGTCGTGGGCAGTGACCTTCATGAGTCATTGTGCCGAGTGGCATCATTCTGTGAACATTGGGAGCTGTGCTACACTATATTTGGTGACCACGTGCAAAACACAGCTGCGATTTCGGTATGGACTGCAAACTGAAGCAGCGAGCAAACATCAAATTCTGCATCAAACTCGGCAAATCGGGAACGAAGACACAAGAAGTGTTGCGGCAGGCTTATGGCAATGAATCAATGAGTCGTGTGTGAGGTTTTGAGTGGCACTCGCGCTTCAAGAACGGCAGAACGTCACTGGAAGACAACGAGAGGTCGGCGACCGACCACGAGCAAAACCGCCGAAAATTTGGGCAAAATTAGGGAACTGGTGCATGAGGATCGTCAGAGAACCATTCAAGACATTGTTACCATCATCAGTGTGTGATACAGAACAGTGCAAGACATTCTGACGTCGGTTTTGAACATGCACCTCATTGCTGCAAAGTTTGTGCCAAAGGTTCTGAACCCGGAACAGAAGGCCCTTTGTGTTGAACTCTGTCAAGATCTTCACCAGAAGGTGGTGAATGAACCAACATTCTTGTCACGGGTCATTACTGCGGACGAGACTTGGGTCTACAGTTACGACCTGGAGACCAAACAACAGTCGGCGCAGTGGAAGAGCCTGACATATCTCCACGACCGAAGAAGGCCCAACAGATCCGGAGATCAACCAAAAGCATATTCATCATGTTCTTCGCCATTCGTGGGGTTGTGCACCGTGAATTCTTCCCCCAGGGCCAGACCGTCACCACCCTTTTTAACTGCGATGCTCTGTGGCATCTTAGGGGGTACATTAGCCACAAACGACCTGAAATGTGGCGCCCACCGGGTACCCCCCCCCCCCCCCGTAATAAATAAGGGCGTCTTCCTCCCCCTTTCTACTTTGCTTCTGTATCACTTTCCTATCGGGCATTCTAGCCCAAATCTCCTAGCTTCCTATTTCTAAGGGTTGTTTAAGACCTGGGGTCAGACACTCCTTTCCTAAAATCTTCTACATATGATTGATTGAAATGTGGCGCAGGGGCGATTTCCTGTTCCATCATGGCAATGCAGCAGCTCACAGAGCGTTAGCAACACGCCAGTTTTGCAGCCGCAACAGCATGACTATCCTTACTCACCGGATTTGGCCCCCTGCAACTTTTTTCTGTTCCCAGTGATGAAGCTGAAGCTCAAGGGTCGCCGTTCTAAAACCGTGGAGGAGATCCAGCGTGAATTGCAGACGGTGCTTGACACAATTCGCGAACAGGACTTCCAGGAAGTGTTCCAACAGTGGCAAAAATGCTGGCAGCGGTGTATCGCTGCCCAAGGAGAATACTTTGAAGGAGATCATAGCCAGACTTAAGTAACGTAAGTACTTTGTTGTATATCGGACCTCGTATAGTGAGTTTTTGGATTAACTCAGTATCAAATTAAGAAGTAAAGTACTGACTATTGATTGTATAAACTTTGTTAGTAGTAATATTTTTGCTGATAGAAATAACTGTCCTTTTGAGGGATAGGGATTGGATGATAAGAGCATTCCAGATGAAGCGATCACATAGTATTGGTAACAGGTCCAGAGTCCAGACTGCATTGCTTAAATGTGCAATTACTAATGATAGCTTTAAAAACAGCATGGTGAATAAAAAATAAAAAATTTCACTTCCTAAAAAAAAAAAAAAAAAAAAAAGATACCCTCCAGAAAATGCAAGAGATTTGAATATTTGGGGCCAATTAGCAAAATTCAGTTGGTTGATTGTACAATTGCAGAAAATTGACTTGACCAATTTTATTGGTGAAATAAGTAATGTGAATACTGAAGAGACATAATTTGATAGGGATTGACTTCCTCTTTCAATAGAAAATACAGAATAATGATTTTTTTACTAACACAAAATTAAATTCCATGACAGTAACATTTAATTTGAATAGTACTGACTGTTAATTGTATAAACTTTTGTTAGTAATAATATTTGTATTACTTCATTAGTAAAATATATTTGCTCTTATAGAAATAACTGTCCTATACTGTTGATGATGGAGGTAATATGTATGTAAGAAATTATCATTATTCTGTCTGTTCTATTGAAATTGGCATTACACACTTACCTATAAACTATAACTTCCTGTTGTTAAATTATTTTCCCCCTCTAGATTCAGTTTTATTACTTCTCAACCTTTGTACAATGCAATGCTTTGTGAATTCCAAATTTCATTATGCCAGATGCATTTATGCTTTTTGTAAGTTTCCCTTTCACCTAATTTGTAAGTCAGTGTCACATATGCATGTTTCTTCACATCATTGTTTTTATCCTTGTAACATGTTCACTGGTATGCATTAATTTAATAAATATAAATAAACTAAAGATAAAATGTATAAGAGGTGTAATCAAAATGTATCCAGACTGGTTGCATAAGTTCGAAATCTCAAGACACAGCAAGGAGCGGTTTGGCACAGGTTGAACCTTGGAACGCACTATGCATGTGCCACGAGTCACTTCTGTTTTGTTTTTATCCGGACTGGTTGCAAAAGTTGGCATCTCGAGACACAGCAGGAAGCGGTTTGGCACAGGTTGACCTTGGAACCATTATACTTGTGCCACGAGTCACATCTGTTTTTTATGTGGGTTTTTTTTCTGTTGCTGTTGTCATTTTTAGAGTAGTGCTGTGTTCCTACATGTGTGAAGCTGTTTGTTGCATTTGTCATGTCAGAAAAGATGAAGGAATTTTTGCATCAGATTTTGTCAAAAATGGCAAAACTTGCAAAGACACATACTTAAATTTACAGAAAGTAGGGAAGATGATTCATGCACAAGTTTATGAGTGGTATAAATGTTTAAAAGGTAGTTGTAAAACTGTTGAGAGTGATGAACGGTTTGGGATGCCCACAATCAGCAAGAGTGAAAACAGTGTCGAACTTCTGCGCACAGCTGTGCGGGAAAATTGCCCAATCACTATTTGCGAGTTATCTGAAGACTTCAACATTAATTTCGGTTCAGTTGATTTTTACAGAGTATTTGGGTGTGAGACACATCTCAGCCAAATTCATGCTAAAATTGCTCTTAGCTCAGCAAAAACAGGCCTATGTTTCAGCTGCCAGTGACCTGCTTGAATGCATTGAAAACAGCAAAATGTTTTATAAACAATCAATCATAACTGGTGATGCATTGTGGGTTTATGGGTATGAACCCAAAATTAAGGCACAGTCTTCACAGTGGAAGATCCCAAATTCTCCCAGACTAAATAAAGCACAACAGAGCTGCAACCGTATCAAGACTATGCTGACTGTTTTGTTCAATCATGAGGGAATTGTGCATCATGAATATGCTCCATTAGGCTAGACAATCAACGAGGAGTACTTCTGTTAAGTTTTGCACCATTTAAGAGACGCTGTTCATCACAAAAGGCCAACATTGCATAAGAGTGGCAACTGCACCCATGACAGTGCACCTGTTCATGCATTGCAACTTCTGCAGCAGTTTCTTGCTAAACACTGCATTTCACAGGTCACACAGCCACCTCATTCGTCAGACTTGCTCCCTGTGGCTTTTTTTCTCTTCCCAAAAATCAAATACAACTTGTAAAGAAAAAGGTTTCAAGATATTGAGGAAACACAACTGAATGCAATGAAGCAGCTGTTCGCTATTTCAGAAGATGACTTCAAAAAATTCTTCGAGCAGTAGAAACAGCACTGGGCTTAGTGCGTGGCTTTGGAAGGTGACTTCTTCGAAGGTGATTAAGTTTAAAATCTGTAAGCCTTGAACTTTTTTCTTAATAAATCCAGTCTGAATACTTTTTGATCATACCTTATGTGGCTACTACAGCAGTAGATAGAATGCAGTGCAATGGTAAAGTAGTGAACAAAGTTAAGCAAACTTTTACTGCTGAAAATTTAACTTTCTGCAAGACTTATTAATTATACAAGAGTCTGTGCTATGAAGCACATATATTTTTGAAATTACTAAATACCTAGATCTGAAAACTTTGTGTTCATCATTAAAGTTTTGCCCCCCCCCTCCCCTGTTTGTAAGGAATTGAATGTCCTGTGATTCAACCACATAACTGTGTAGTGCTATAGAAAAGATGTGATAGTCCAGTAATTCTAAAAGATAATTCTCTTATTTTGTTTCAAAGTGAAGTTTGTGTGTTGTCACCTGGTGTCTTTAAAAAAGAAAACAATTTTTATTTTTCAGTATAAGACGTGGTTATGAAGTTTACAAGCAAGTGTGTGCTGCCTGCCACAGCATGAAATATGTTGCATACCGTGAAATGGTAGGGGTATCCCACACGGAAGATGAAGTGAGGGCAGAAGCTGAAGAGGTGTGTGTGCGCGCTCTTGCATTAATTTTGTGCTTGATCTGACATAATAATGACTAAATTCTTGTGAGGATTTTTTTTTACGGCTAATTTTTCAAATGACTGTTGTGCATGTTGGGACTGTGTGTAAACACTCAGATACTTGCAAATTCACCGTCATGGGTGGTGCAAAGGATAGCGTGCTCGAACGGTAATCGGGAGATGCGGGTTCGATTCCCACTCCACGGCGATGAAATTTTCAAGTTTTCTGATGTGTTTGAATTTACATGTGAAACAGTAATTACAGTCAATTCAGCGATGTCTGATTGCTGTGTTTATTATCAGGGCGTATTTGCCACGTATTATGAGAATATTTCTTCCACTCCGTATAAATTAAAAAAAAATGGGGGTAGTTTATCAGGAACAACAGAAATTATGATGCTATAACAGCTATGATCTTTTTTTTCATGTGAGAACATGGTACTATTTAAAAGCAGAATTAAATAGCAAAAGATTGTGAAGATTAGGTAAAATGTAGTTGCATAAGGATTTCCAAAATGTTTAAAGTGCAGTAATGAAAAGTGCTTGAACATGTAAAAGATTATAACTATGAGGGGTGTCTGATAAGTATCCGAATTTATATTCCTATCGATACAAAACAGTGTGTATGATCGTATGTATGCATGAAACTATTACGACTACTTTCAGTGAAGACCATTTCCATCTCAATTCAGGCAGGTGTGACTAACATGTGTCAGTTAACCACCTCCAATTTTTTTGAAAAAAATATGGTAGCTACTTCTAATAAAGGTATAAAGTACTGCAAAAAGATTTTTCATTAAAAAAAAAATGTTGGTTGAGCTACAGCATTTTGAAAATAGGCAAAAAATGAAAAATACACCTGTGACGAAAATCATGTGAAACGCCAAATTTTTAAGTGCTCACTGCTCCTAAACTATAACAGGTAGAGACTTGAATTTTTTTATTTTGAAACTATTGAATTGGCCTTTCTTCAGAGTCACAGAAATTGGTCAAACGAATGTTGCCAGATGGCAAAAAAATTATATTTTTTACAAAAAATTTTAATTTTCCACAAATTTAGGATTTTTTTTTTTTAAGAAAAAGACTTATCAGGTGGGGTGGGTAAGTGTGCCAACCTGCACCCCTACTAGGGTTGTCTTAGCAGTAATTTCATTTTTATCCTGTGATGCTTGTAACTCATAAAATTAATTTTTAAAATATACAAAATTTCAAAAAATCAGCATTTTTGAATTGCAATATCTCAAAAACCCCATTTTTAAAAATTCTGAAATTTTGTCCAAATAATGTCCTAATGGTAGGTAGTTTACTGGGAGAGTCAGGTTACTGGGTTTTTGTCTTGAAATTTTCTACATATTTTTGAAAATGACTTTTTTTTCCAATTTTTGAAAAGTGGCATTTTTTTTTAATTTTTGAATTCAGTAAAAAAATGAGAACTGTAAACATTATTTAGTAAATTTTTAATAGCAGGAAAACACAATTCCTGACAGGGCTCGCACTAAGCATTCACCAAGTCGCCAAATGTGACTAAATCCGAAAATGGCGAGAAAAAATTAGTAACGGTGAAAATGGTGGTGAATGATTTTATGAAACTTAGGCAATTTTTGACGCATGGGTAAACTGCAATTTGCTGTAATTTTTGGGCTAAACTGCAGCTGATAAAAAAAAAAAAAATGATTTCAAAGTTTGGTTTTCCAAAGCTGCGGCACTGAAAATGGTACTGCCCAGTGCAATTTTTATGGAGTACTGTGAAACACCTATTAAGGCTGCTTGAGAGTCATTGGGGTAGTCAATGAAAATAAGAGCTACTGAAGGTGGGGGATATCGAGAAAAAAGTAACTCTTCCATAATTTATAATGAGCGGATCCAGAGAAATGGGATAGCAGAGGTTAGCACATAGTCCAGTGTTGGTGTTGCACTTTGACTTTGCTCAGAACTGATCAGTAATTCTACCTGATGAAGTGCAAAGTTACTACTGGCAAACAATGTCCAGATCTCACTCTTTACATGCATTGTATACTTTCCAAATGAGACTAAGTCTTTTGTGGTAGCATGCAATGATATAAGCCATGACAGAGCACATGCTTTGTGTGCCATTCTGCTCATAAAAAGTGAAATTGCTAAGACTTGTCCTTTGAAAGAATTTAAAACAATTGTTTACATCTCAGATGGAGCAGCTGGGCACTTCAAAAACAAATATCAGTTCTACGAACTTATGAAGGGGGGCCCAAATGTAACAAGGAAGTGGATTTTCTCAGCCACAGGCCAATGCAAGACTGCATGTGATGGTGTGGGTGGCCTGTGCAAACATTTTGCTACTAAATTCAACTTACAGAAAGAAGCTTCACAAGCTGTAAGAGATGCACCTTCATTTGTTGAAACTGTCTCTCCCTTGATCCCAAAGACTAAACTTCTACTCCTCACAACTTATGAAGTTCAATCCTGTCGAACCAGCAAAGTAGAAGAGTGGGATACAGTAAAATCTGTTGTTGGAATACAGTCACAGCATTCCTGGTTAGTACAAGGAAATAAACCATCAATGGCCAGAACAGTCCGGCACCCACATAAAGCAGTGCAATTTTCAAGCCAACAAAAAAAGAACCCATTTTCTGTGAATGATTTTCAAATAGGAGAATTTATGGGACAGATTACAAAAACATATCTAAAGAATTTGAGGACATAACAGTATCTTTCACGTACCCTCGTGGACCAGCCAGAGGTTTTGGGTGGCCAGAAGAATGTGGCAAGAAAACAGTGACCTTAAAAATGTACTTCTAAAGGTGAATGCCCCAACTCCCGTTGGACGTTCTGCACGACTTCATACCTTTGATGAGGAGGAAATCAATAAAATCCAGCAGCTTTTCTCAATTTGAATAATTTGTAGTTATGATAGTAAGCTCATAATTTTGTTTTTTTAGGCCTTTTTTCTTATGTAAATAGAAACTGAATCTTAACTTCAACTAAGATAATGTATGTGTATAGACTATGGATTAAAAAAATTAAACGTGTACATAGGTGACAATTATTAAAAATCATAAAAATGACTTTAAAATATAGATTGACACTGCAATTTGGAATATATGCTCAGGTAAACTTTTCAGAAATATCTTTCGAAAAGTTTACCTGAGCTGTCAATCAAAAACAATGGCACTACATTAAGTGTTCAGTTCAAGTAGCAGTGAAATTTTTAACTTCCAAAAGGAGGTATAAAGGCCGTGGACATTACGAAAAGACTTTGGATGATGTATGGTGATGCTGCTATGTCTCGTTCCAGTGTTTATGAATGGGTTACAAAGTTCAAAGCTGGTCACGAGAGCCTTGAAGATGAGGCACAGCCAGGTAGGCCTAACATGGTAATGACTGATGAAACAATTAAATGGGTTGACGACTTGATTAAAGGTGACAGACGCATTCGTGTTCAGGATATTGTTATGGAATTGGATATCAGTAAAGATTCTGTTGGACAAACTTTTCATAAACATCTCAACTATAGGAAGATCTGTGCCAGATGGGTATCCCAAATGCTTAGAGCGGTGCATAAACACCAAAGGTAGACATTTGCAATGAACTGGTACAGCGCTACGATGAGGAGGGTGACACATTCCTAGGATGCATAATCACAGACAATGAAATGTGGATTCATCTGTTCGAACCGGAGACAAAACAGTAAAGTATGCAATGGCAGCGTCCAAATTGGCCCCCATCAAAGAAGTTGAAAGTTGGTTCATTGGCATCGAAGGTCATTCGCTACTGTCTTCTGGGACAAACATAGTATCCTTCTGGTTGAGTACTTGGCCAAAAATGAAACAATAAATGCGAAGGCCTATGTGAAGACACTGAGAAAACTTGCGCTGCGTATCCGAACCAAACGGCCAACATTGAAAACCAATCAAGTGTTGGTTCAGCATGATAACACTCCCCCACATATTGCTAAATCAGCTCAAGCAGAAATCACAAAACAGAGGTGGACCATTCTTCTGCACCCTGCTTACAGTCCGGACTTGGCATCTTCCGATTTTCAAGTTTTCGTGGCCACCACTACGAGAGCTTAAACGATCTGCGAGCGGCTGTCCGTCAATGGATTTGCAACATCCCTGCTGATTTCTTCGCTACCAGAATGAATCAACTTGTTGATTGGTGGAGAAAATGCATGGAAAAGTGACTTCCACTGTTTGTATCACTGTATTACATATGTGGTTATCATATTTATGCATCCTGTATTTTTTATTATTCTCCTGCAATTGATAGGAATAAAAATCCAAATACTTATCAGACCGGTCTCGTTCATTTCGTCGACAGGTACATTTCGTCAACACTATATACGCAAACAGTCGAATCCTAAAAAACGAAAAAAAGTTTAGAACCACCAAATTTGGTATACTATCGCATGGTACTCTCTTAAACTGTACACGGTTTTTGGAAGGGGTCGGGGCCAAGGCCCCCATACAAAATTTTTGTATCTACAGTTTTTAATTTAGAACCACCAAATTTGGTATACTATCTCATGGTACTCTAACTTACACCGTACACGGTTTTGGAAAGGGTTGGAGCCCGGGGTCAAGGCGGCCCCATTCAACATTTTCGTAAAAGCTACAGTTTTGAATTTAGAACCACCAAATTTGGTATACTATCTTATTGTACTCTTACACCAACTTAGACCATAGACGGAAGAAGTTGAGGTCAAGGGGGCCCCATACAAAATTTTCGTAAAATCTGTAGTTTTCAATTCAGAACCATCAAATTTGGTGTAGTATCTCATAGTACTCTAACTTAGACAGCAGATAGGGTATTGGAGTACAGAATTGTGTTGCAGTTCTTAAGTAAAAAATGGAAATTTTTAAGAAATTTTTTTATGGGGCTCCCTTTACCCTGGGCCCCGACCCCTACCAAAAACTGTGTACGGTGTAAGTTAGAGTACCATGAGACAGTATACCAAATTTGGTGGTTCTAAATTGAAAACTATAGATTTTATGAAAATGTTGTATGGGACTGACTCCCTTGACCCCGGGCCCCAACCCCTTCCAAAAACTGTGTACGGTGTAAGTTAGAGTACCATGAGATAGTATACCAAATTTAGTGGTTCTAAATTGAAAACTGTAGATTTTACAAAAATTTTGTACACCAAATTTGGTGGTTTTGAACTTTTTTTTCGTTTTTTAAGGAATTGACTGTTTGCATATATAGTGTTGACGAAATGTACCTGTCAACGAAGTGGCGCCGACAAAATGAGTTGTCGACGAAGTGAACCAGACCCTATCAGACACCCCTCGTATTTGGGTGTAGTAACTATTGATGCACAAAAGTTTGACAAGTAGAATGTGGAAAACATTGAGTCTCGTATCAGATATAATTTCACTAATAAGGGGGTTGGTCAAAGAATGGAACTGGCTGTTTGCAGTGCAGCATGTAGATGATGTATCCTCTTCTACAATGGTGAGATTTGGGTGCAAAGTAACGGTTTAATTAGGCAGTTAGATATGGCTGATATGAGAGTGGTAAAGAGGAATAGTGGGATTAAATAGATGTGTTTGGTGTCAGGAGCATAAGATAAACATGCTAGTTATACCTATGTAAAGAAAAATTGAAAAAAGAAAAGTAGTCTTTCGACTAGGTTTGGCTCTTAATCACCAGAGATGCCAAGTACTACAGATCTTCCGTAGTTTCTACAAATATATTCAAACTACGTACTTATGGAGGTGGTGTGAAAAACTACAGAATTTTCCAAAAACCTCAGATATTTCCGGAAAACTTAATTTTTTCAAGAAAACATGATTTTTTGGGAAAACTGTATTACCATATGTACTTGTGTATAAGTCAACACCCCATTTTTTATGTGAATATTTGATTTTTTGTATGTCTTGTGTGTAAATCGACCTTCCTACAACGTATTTTTCCAAAGGCATATTTAAAGTGTAAAACTTTTTCTTTAATTCTATTTAAGAGCGGGAAGTCACATGGCCACTTATGTTTTGAGAACAACACCCAATTATACTCTGGGCAAACTTAACCTGGTTACGGATTAATTACCATGGATTATTTTTTATCCTAAAAACAATCCTAAAGTAACCTGGAAGCACTTAAACATGTTATTAGGCCGTAGGAATGTACCAAAAACTTTGATTCACCTCACTCGCGGTAACATCGAAATTACTGATCAAACTGAAATTGCTAATCAATTTAATAATCATTTTATTGTATCACCACAGCGTATAATACAACAATTTCCTAAGCTAAATGATCAACAATTACCTGATTACTCCAACTCATGCACTTTAAATTGAATGCATACTTTGGAAATTACTAGAACCGAATTAATCTACCAACTGCAGAATATTAACATAAATACAGGCCCAGGCCCAGATGATATTCTTCCAAAAATTTTAAAAACTATAACTTTTTACATTGTTACTCCCCTTTTTATATATTTTTAATTCCATTCTAGTTACGGGTATTTTCCCAGATTCATTAAAAATTGCAAAAATTATCCCTGTCTTTAAAAAAGGTTCTCTGGCAGATATTAATAATTATCGACCAATAGCTAAATTATCCATATTCACTAAAAATTTTGAAAAATTACTATTTGTTAGATTATTTGCCTATATTGAAAAGTATAAAATTTTGCACAAAAATCAATTTGGCTTTTTACCAAATTCCTCAACAGAAATCGTCCTTTTACACTTAAAAGATAAAATTTAATCTAATTCTATTAATAATGAATTTACATTGGGACTTTTCATCGATTTATCAAAAGCATTTGATACTTTAAATCATAACCTATTATTATCAAAACTGTATGCAATTGGTATTCGGGGTACATTACATAATCTATTTATAAACTATCTCACTGGTCGCCAGCAATATACAGAAATTGAACATACCATATCTAACTTACGATCAGTCGTTTCAGGGGTCCCTCAGGGCTCAGTAATTGCTCCATTATTATTCAATATACCTGTTTACACAATTCAGATATCATTTTATATGCAGATGATGCAACCATATTAATACATGGAAATGATGTTGAGACATTGGTGCGACAACTACAAGTCCATTTTACATCTATCACTAATTGGTTAACTAAAAATGATCTGGCTATTAATATTAACAAAACAAAAGTAATGATTTTTTCAAGTACGTCAGCCCCCACCTTCTTAATTCAGAGTATTAATTTACTTGGATCATCTATAGAAGTGTTTCAAAGTCATAACTATCTTGGTATCATTATTCAGCACGATTTAAAATCGAATTCACATGTTGAATACCTTTCTAATAAGATCTCAAGAAATATAGGGGTTATTAGTAGCGCAGTGGCCAATTTAACCCCAAAATTAATGATTTTATTATACTACACTTTAATTCAATCTCACCTAACCTATTGTATATCTGTTTGGGGATCGACCACTTTATACAATATGAAAAAACTTAAGTAGTTACAAAATAGATTCGTAAGACTACTACAATTTAAACTACAAAATACTCAATTTTCAAATACAGTCTTTCAGGCTAGACTCAGTCCAAGCGATTTTAATATACTAACTATTCAACAATTGCATATCTATAGTATAGGTAAACTAATGTTTTTGAGAATTAAAAATGGTTATTACCAAGATTTAATTACAATAAATACTCACAGTCATGATTATTCCACAAGACATAAAACAACATTAATCCCTATGTTTCCACTAACAGAACGATTTAGATCATTTGTTAATTATACTGGTCCTGCATTATGGAATACATTTCTTACTGATATTGTATCACTTAATAATAATATATTTAAAGGAAAACTCAGGCATTTCTTACTGACAAAAAGCTCATAATGTATTATTACCTTTATTAATTTATAGTACCACTCTAGCTGTGTTTGATATTGTGTGGACTTGACTTGTTTATGGTTTTTTTTTTTTTTTTTTTTATTTTCATGAAAAGTTTGATGCTTTGGTAGAAGAGGACGTCAGGCCTATCAGGCTTTTTCCCTCCTCATTCCCTGTTGTTACAAAAATATACTATTTGTGTTATATATTTATGATTATGTAATACCATGTCTGTAACAACTAAAATTAAATAAATGAAATGAAATGAAGGATATGCCGTAAAAAATAAAACGCTAAGTTCAAAAGTTTTTTTTTTTTTTAACTTAAATTTTTTTTTAAAGCATGGTAAAATGTAGTGATTTTTGTGGTAACGTCACAAAGCTGTCTCACAGAAAGCATGGTTGGCTGGCTGACCAGCAAGCGGAAGCGTTTCTGCTGAGATCATTCTGTATGATCACATGACTTTGTACCTGGCTTGCCGTGGGATGGCATTTGCAACGCACAACATCTGGTAACTTTCAGGGAAACCTTAACAAGAATCCCGAACTAACGTAAACTGTTGGAGGTAGACTCTATTCCATGCTTTTTTTCTTGTCATTAAATTGATTAGTTGTTATGAAGTCTGTTCAGTGGCTTCCTGTTCCAAAGCAGTACGAAAAAATTAAAAATTTGCAGCAGTACAAAGAATGTATTTCCATGTTTACAAGGATTGTGTGTTTCCATGAATCATGTTTTGTAGCCTGTGCAATTGTGATTTTTCGATGGCTCCTGGTGAACGGTACAATAAATTGCAGGAGGCATGTAATTTTGAAAAAACCTGAACAATATGATTTATTGAAAGAAAGGAATAATTCTGTATCCAATTACTGCGTAAAAAGTGAGGAGACCGCTATTATTCAAGCTGAAAGTTATTTCATTAACTGTAGCGGTGTACTCTGGGAAATAGGCATGCTACCTTGCAAATTTTAATGCGGGGACTTGACTTCACTACGAAAAAACTATGGGTGCTACGCATATGGACTACTGATGACTTTCTGCGGATATTGGCATCTTTGGATCGCCGGTAAACATTTGGAGTGATTGCAAACAGTCGGAGCAAGACTGGTTGCTATATATTTTAAAGTGCTTCTTCATTGTTTTTTCTGAATGATATAAGGGATTTCCAAATTATGGGGATAAAATAAGGACCTATTGGTGTTGCAGTTTGAAGAAGTAGCTATTTCAAAGCGTACTGTGTGTTCTTAATTCTTCTTAACATAACTAGTGGTTTATCCAGCCACCTTCACCTATTCGTTACATGTGTATTGCGTGTTTCCTATTCGTTACATGTGTATTACGTGTTTCCTATTTGTGAATTTGGTATTTCTTCTGTAGAAGACAATCATGAAAATAGCTGAGTATATTTTCATTAACAAACCATGACACATCCTTGTGATAGATGCTTTCTAAACCAGCCAGCCACAAAAATGTGATGGATTGATGGTGCAATGCAGAATAAGGGTTGAAGTTTTGTGCAGTAGAAAAGCTTGCAATGAAATAAAAGGAATGAAGAAAGTTTTGGGGTCATCAGCACTGATGTGAAGTTCTTAATTTTTGTTGTAGTCTATTTATGTGCATAAATAATGTGAACACTCACTTTGGAGTATGCAGGTGTGATACAAAAATAATAATAATACTGTAGATGCATAACAAAGCAATTGGTGTTTTACTTATCCAGCTGGACAGTAAATGGGTGTTTGGTGACTGCTACTTATAGTTTGGCAGAAGACTGCAGTAGATCAAACTGGGACTAACAACTTTCAGAGATTTCATAAGATAGTATATGTGAAAAACAGTAGGCTTGCCACAAATTGCCTGTGGGAAAATGAGAAATTGCAATTTTTTCTGGGAGGTAGCTATTCCAGAACAAATTGAAAAAGATATTCAGACCATGAAAGGGCAGGTAAGTGCTCTTTGTGTAAAGGTTACATGGCACTGGAACAGAAAAAATCCTATAGCTTTTGCTGGTGATAACAAAGGGGACTGGTTTTGTAAGAGTTAAATTAAACCTCACAAGGTTGTTTGCCAGGGGGGATGATTATAAATGCTTCTCATCCCATCAACATATGGCCTCAGCATTGCAGCTCAAGACAGTAAAATCATTGTTATTCAGATATTCACTGGAACTAAGAAAATAATCTGATGCAGAAATCTGTAGAGAAAGTGCTGTCCATCAGTACAGTAGATGAGGCCCTCTGCGGACTCTGTGTGAGGTTAAGGAGGCCCCAAATATTTAGAATACTGCTGGTTTTTCAGACAGAAGGGGTAGGCACAAGATATAGATGAACTGCTAAACTGCTAATTCAGAGTCCCCCCCCCCCCCATATCTCACTGGAAATGCACAAACTTAGAAATTTTGGGGAAAATACACAGTGTAAGAATCAGCTACACTTTTAATTGCCACTAACAGCCATTTTGTAAGAAGTCAACCCTAGTTGAGCACATCATTTCTATTCTATCTAACCCTTCCTGTGACAACAGCTTCAGCTGAAATATTTTCAAAACTGAAATTGATAAAGAACTACTTAAGAATACAGTGACATGGTTCCCATACATCCTGGAAAACAGGGAAAACCTGGAATTCTCAGAGAATTTCAAAATGGTAAAAAAAAAATCAGGAAAAATTCTATTTTTTTTTTTTTTTTTCATGAAAATCAGGGAATTTTTTTTGTCAGGAGTTTTTTTTTTGTTTTTCCAATAGACATTTCTTTTTTCAGATTTCCAGCCTTTGCTTGCAATCACTGCCTGCCTAGAATTCGATAAACCTTACTTTCAACATATATTATTCTTTAATTCCCTAAAAAGGATCAAATATTCCTGTTGTTAAGTTTGGTTTCTGCAGACAGTTGCCTTCATGTCTTTAACATGAAGCATTTAGGCCCAATGGCCTGACACCTTCCTTCTTTGAAACCACATCCCAAGAGAACTAACTAGCCAACAGATCAAAGCTCTTTGTTGGTTGGTTCTCTTGTGACATGTTTCTCTGAACAGGAACCTATTCAGTCATTAAGCTTAGCTGCATTGTGTTAAAGAAAAACTGAAACTAATCTACTGACGAATTTTTCCTTCCATGTGAACCATTTCTATGGAAATGTGTTAACTTCTTCTACGTTGGTAGTATACCACTCAGGTTCACGAAAAATAAAAAATAATGTGCCTCATACATTTATTTGTTGTTAATGAAAATCAGGGGTAATTGTATAAAGATCAATTATTTAAAGAATTTAGAAATGTGTGTTTTTGTGAGAAAATTCAAGAATGAAAGAAAATGTAATGATTCATCGCAACATGGCTTGGGTTGCCACTGTGGGAAAACATTCAAAACCCTAAATTAGTTCTTCTAACACACTTTGGCATTGAACTTCATTGTGTGGTTATAAGATTTTATTGTATATATCTGTCAACTATATAGTTGTGATATTTTTGAACTGTTTCTCACGTTGTATGAATGAACATCAAAGTGTTCGTGGGGAAACTCGTTCATCTTCGTCTGACATTGAATCATTACTGTTGAATGATTGAATATAAAAAAAATCAAGGTAAAGTATTGTATAAATGAAAGCAGTTACTCACATCTTCATTTTCCTGGTAAATGTCTGGACATTGCACTATTTTCTTGTGTTCCTCGAGGTGTTCACCAGTGGAAATGCAAACATTCAGCACTGCAATTTTATGTAAGAAGAGCTTTAACTCACTCAAGCAATAGAACAAACGAGGTTAAAGAAATTAATTGGATAACCAAAACCGCAAAAAATTTTGGATACAGAAAAAAGCTAATTGAAGCAATACTTAAAAATACTAAAATGTCTTTAAATAACAGACATAAAACCTAAGACGGAAAGAAAATTTGGAGGTAAATTCCCACTCATACCTCCACTTACGAATATTTTTAAAAAGGAATGCGCGAAAGAAAACTTACTACTTGCGGAGACTGTCGTAAATAACGAAACCATTTTGACAGCAGGCAACAAAAAAGATAAATTTTAGAAAAAGTGGGTGTATACTGCATTCCAACAAGAAATATTTCACGTACAGAGAGAATAGATAAAATGAATAAAATATACATAGGAAGTACCAAAAGATTTAAAACAAGACTGGGAGAACACATATCCAACTGGAATAAAAAAGAAAATAAAACATCATTAATTCAACATTGTATTGATACTGAGACAATCCCAGATTGGCCGGAAGCCAAATTAATTACATTGCATAAAACGGAATCCCAAATTTTAACATCGAAGGCAGTAATGATTGAAAAAGCAAGGGATAAGAACTGTAATTACAACGACCCAGTCGATCTACCATATGCGTGGAGATACCTCATTGAGCAGAAAAAGAACAAAAAAAAAAAAACAGCCAATATAGACGATTTAAAGTCAAGACAGATACTGAGTTGACTGATATACGGAAGATAGCGACACTAGACAATTTAAAATGGGGAACAAGTTTAGAAGAGTCCAATTAAGAACTGACACGTACTTCATAAGAATGCGCAATAAAACCAAGATTAGAATGTGTAAAAGGTTCTGCCAATGTGGGACTGTCGAGTCATGTTGCAGATTGTGTGATGTTTGGCCGCTGAACAACATGCACGATGAAAAAAACGTTTTTAAACCCACAGATGAAGACTACCAGAATGATAGTCGAAATTAGTTTGGAAATATTTAGTGCAGCGGGAAACAAAGTCTATGCTATAGTCACGACGGAATATCTTATCAGACCAATTTCCCTTTGACTTGAAGGCTTGACCTTTTGCTATTTTTATTATTATTTAATTTAATTTTATATTGGATTCTTTTATTGATTTGAGTCATGATTCATTAAGAGATGTAATTACCCACTTATATCAACTCACCATTTGGAGTATCTTCATGAAGTGACAGCTGGAAAAAAAAAAAAAATTAACTGACGACTTCAAAGCAAAATGTTATGCTTCTGACGTGTGGAACACCTCCAGGAAGACAAAAAAATAGTGCAATATCCAGACATTTACCAGGAAAATGAAGATGTGAGTAACTGCTTTCATTTATATAATACTTTACCTGGATTTTTCAATATTCAATGGCATTCAGCAGTGATGATTCAATGTCAGATGAAGATGAGTTCCTGCGAACACTTTAATATTCATTCATACAACGCGAGAAACAGTACAAAAATATCACAACTATATAGTTGACACATATACAATAAAAGCATTCAAAACCACCTGAAAAACTCAGGGGTTTTTTTGGTTTCTTTAACTTTTGAGTGGGAACCCTGAGTGAGTTGAACATGGCTTAGTGTGCTAGCAGTGTTAAGCATTGAATATAAAGAAACATCATCATGGAACTCAAAGTTCTTTGCAGCTATGTATATTCTGGATTTCTTCTAATAATTTCTGCACAGACCGTTTGCATCAGGTTAGTGACATTCATACAATGTATTATGTAGATTGTAGATTAAGTGTAGAAAGTTAGGTTTTGAAATGCATTTTTTAAACTAAATGTGTTAGTAACAAATGGTATAGGTGTTGCCTTTTTTCTCCCCCAAATATTTTCTGTGATTATGATGCCTGTATGAATTTCAGCAATGAAATGCCGTTAAAATGTGGCATATCATTTATCAGTTTCATTTAAATTCTGAGGATGCATTGTATAAATGACTGCAAAATTTTAGTGTCAATTGACTATTTTGTGGTGTAATAGTTTACCAGATCATCGCTATGTGTTTCAAAATTTTCTTTGTTTTACTATTAATTGCGAGGTCTCCTCGTTTATCAAGTTGCTGGGGCCTTCCAACAATTTGTCTGTGCCACTGCATCAGTATATTTGTGAATTAGATTATCCGTAACTGAAAGGTCATTTGTGAATAAAGGAAAAGGTTAGATAACTAAATTAATTTCCTTAGGTATATCATCATTAAGATAAAGTGCATTAAGATATGCACCTGCAACAGCAACATACATTTAATGTGACCAGGGGAGTCCATGAAATCAAGAATGTGTATGTAGAGTTTGTGTACAGCTTGATTTTCTAACAACTTGATCACCAAGCTTTTGTTGATAAAGATTCCAAATATTGATAGGTTGGAAGAAAACTATACTAATGGTCGTTAGTAAACTTGGAAAACTCCAGGTAAGAGAGCAGTTGGTCATTAATACTAACTTTCTATTTCTTTCAGTTGTAGAATGATAATAAATTCATACACTTGACATGGATCAGGAACACCAAACAGAAGTCATCGCTCTTTCCGCGTTAATAAGTGAGTCACTGAAAAGTTCTCATCGGCCGCCACCGGGAATCGAACCCAGGGTCTTCCATTTACGCACTGGACATGCTACCACTGCGCCACAGCTGCCTCAAATTCTCCAGACACATGTGATTAACTGCCAAACCACATGGCAGGTTGCTTCATGGAGCCCCGCACAGCACAATGCTGGGAATTCACCAAAGATGGAAAGCAGGAATTGAACAAATAACTAGAAGGCAAATAACTAATTAATTCATACACTCGACGTGGGTCAGGAACACCAAAGAGAAGTCATCACTCTTTCCATGTTAATAAGTGAGTCACAGAAAAATTTTCATTGGCCGCCACCGGGAATCGAACTCAGGGTCTTCCAGTTATGCGCCGGACATGATACCACTGCACCACAGCGGCCTCGAATTCTCCAGACTCACATGTGATTTACTGCCAAACCACATGGCAGGACCTTTCTTCATGAAGCCCTGCACAATGCTGTAGATTCACCAAAGATGGAATGCCGCAACTGAACAAATAACTAGGAGGTGAATAAGTAATTAATTAATTCATTCATACACTCGACATGGATCAGAAACACCAAACAGAAGTCATAGCTCTTTCCATGTTAATAAGTGAGTCACAGAAAAATTCTCATTGGCCTCATTCGATTTGAAAATTCTCAATTCTCATTCAATTCCCGTTGGCGTCCGATGATAATTTTTCTTTGACTCACTCATTAATGTGGAAAGAGTGATGACTTCTGTTTGGTGTAGAATGATAATTTGGAGGAATAAGACAAGTTGCATTTTCTAAGAATAGGTTATATGTGAGCATATTCCTTTGTTAGATTACGATGGAAAGCAACAACGTGAGTTGTTTACAAATTGAGTGTTGGTGTGAGTGTATAGGATTTGAGAATAGTAGGTGGTATTTCATCTGCACTAGACGACTGCTTTTGTTGTAACAGTGTGAAGTCATATGGTCATAGCATGCAACTAAAGGTATAGTAATAAAAAAAAGAAAAAGAAAGAAAAGAGTTAGTTTTTTCCTTAGGGTAAATATTAATAACAGAACCAACTGGACAGATCAGAGAGGGAATCAGAATTAAATAAAAGTTGCTGTCGATAGCTTTGGTGTGTGGTGAAGTATCACCTTTTGTGCCACAAGCCAGTTCACATTTTCTCTTGCCAAATTTTGGTCTATCGCTAGGTCGTAAGCTTCAATCTTAATTCAGTCAATGGAATTATTATCCAGTCATGAAGACCTTTGGGTTCTAAAGTGACCACACTGGAGTAAAAATGTTAGAAATTGAGCTGCATGTTTGTGAACAGCTCATCATACTTAACAGTCTTGAGGCATTTGTGAACCACTGATAAATAATGTTGTAATACAAGCAACTTTGAAATCCACAGGGCTGCCCCAGTGGCGCAGTGGTCTAAGCAATGGCCTCTGATCATTCATCCGAAAGAGGTCCGGGTTCGAATCCCGGTGAGGCATGGATGTTGTGTTTGTCTTACGGCACTGGCTTTCTCCCTTCCCTGAAACTAGTGACCTTAAATTAGGGACGTGCGACTGCTTACAGCCCACTGAGTTGCTCACGGTGGTCGTTAAACCTCTAACCAAAAAATAATAATAATAATAATAATGATCCACCGGGAGAAGCAGGGAAGTTTTGCAATGTATATCAAGGGCATAGCTGGCAGCTTTTTTCACTGACAACCGTCGACTCTGGGACTTCTAAGGGTCCTGTCTGCAAATTGTGTTTGTAGCAGTAACCTAGGAAACACAACCAGGATTGTCGAGGGGCTACATATAAATTCAAATCTGACTTACTATATTGAAAGGAAAGCATCTGTACTCTATTATAGTGTGATGAAGTCTTTCATCCATACCCTTGTACATATACTTCTCTTTTCTCATATTAACATGTTGCTCTCTTTACAACTCGTGATGTTATTACATAGAATTAGGTGAGTCACCTTTTGCTTTTCCTCCCTGATATTTTTTTGGGCTGGTGCCGTGCTAATTAATACAGAGGCAGCACGTACCATCCAATATCTAATGCATGCTGCCGACCGAAGCAACTTGTTCCAAGAAGTTGTGCAGCTGAAAAATAAGTGAGACCCAAATAATAAAATCAAGGGGTCTGTGTATACAAATGAGCTGACACCAAGGGCTATCTCCCAAACTAAGGGAGGTACAAATATCTAATACCACTTGTTATAAAGCTTAGAATAAGTGCTATATGTAATGCAATGTCAAAATGGACCCTGTGCTAACAACAAAGAAATTATTCAATGTTATTACCATTACAACAGGTAAAACAGTGAGGCAACTAGTGAAAATAAAGCTACTTCTGAACTTAAAAGTTTTTATAATGTAATAACATCACTTAGATGGAAGCTGTGAGCACATAGCACACAAGTAAGTACCAGTTCAAGTACCAGGGACCATTTTAGTAATTTCCATAACATCCATTTTTCTGAATTGCATAAATAAATGGATCTGTACACTTTATGCTAAGAATTATGGGTGCATGTTACATAGGACCCCAGTGGAAGAGGAGACAAACAAAGAAATGTAAGTGTATGTAAGGCAACAGCTCTTGTGTATAGTGTAGCACACAGTAGCTGGGCACCAGTCCAAAACAAGACCAGGAAGGGACTGCCGAAAGGTGACCTAACCAAAAGAACACCATGTGCTGTAAAGAAGGCAACGTGTTAATATGAGAAAAGAGAAGTACAAGGGTATGGCCAAAAGATGTCATCACACTATAATAGAGTGCAGATGCTTTTAGTCGTATTTGAATTTGTATGCTGCCCCCTGATAATCCTAGGTGTGTTTCATCAGCATTATTCCGACCTACTCAGAGAACGACTGAAGGAGCTGAAGTCTTGTGAGAGAGATGTAGAACAGAAATGAGAATGTTTTAAGAATTGTGTTGTTCTCTGCTACTAAAAAGGTCTGTGGCACCACAATATTGGGTAACAGTAGATGTGATGCTTGGTGGAATAGTGAGATTGAAGAGGCAGTAAAGAGAAAGAAGGAAGCCTGTTTGGGGATGTTGCAAGGTAGTGTTCCTGTGGATGAATATTGCTGTAAGAAGCGTGAAGCAGCAAAGCTGGTTTGCCAGAGCAAGGCAAAAGATAGGAAGGAGAAGGTGGAAAGGCATGAATTGTGTTTTTGGAAAGATAGAAAGACTTTCTGTAAGTATATGAGACTCAGGAAAAATAGGGGAAACAGAGTTGTAAGTTGTGTGAATAATAGAATTGTGAAAATGTTTTGGGAACCCAATGAGTTAAGTGAAAGATGGGGTGAATACTTCTGTGAGTTATTAGATCAGGAAAGCAAAGATGATTCTGAAGCTGAAGCAGATGATGGCACAGTGAAGGATGGAAGTACAGGAGGGATCTCAAGAGAAGAGGTGTGCAAAACTCTAAAATCTCTCCAGAATGGTAAGGCTCCGGGATTTGATGGCATAACTGCAGAGATGTTGAAATATGGTCGTGACTATAATTGACTGGTTAACTGAAATTTGCCAGTTGTGTTGGGATTTAGAAATGATACCTTGGGATTGGAAGGATGCTATCATTGTTCCCTTTTATAAGGGAAAAAGTGATCAGACTGACTGCAAGAACTATCCTGGTATTAGCCTACTGAGTGTGCCAGGGAACATGTTTGTTAAGGTCGCTATTGAAGAAGTACGGTCTTACATCAGAGAAAGTGAGGGATGTTCAGAGTGGTTTTATGCCTGGTAAAAGCTGCACTAACCAAATTTTTCCATTACGCATGATGATTGAAAAGTATCTGGCTGTTGGTAAGTAAGTTTTCGCTGTCTTCATAGATTTAGAGAAAGCTTATGACTGAGTAAATAGGACACTTTTGTGGAAGGCGTTGAATGAATATGGTGTTACTGGGAATCTACTTAATAGTGTGAAAGCCATGTATGTTGGTAGTAGAGCTTGTGTACGAGTGAATGGTGTTTTATCAAAATGGTTCTCTATTGATGCAGGAGTCAGACAAGGTTGTGTAATGTCACCATGGCTGTTTAATATTTTTATGGATGTGTGGCATGATGAAAAAATGGACAGTAGTGGTTTATGTCTTGTTAATATCCGCATGTGCAGATTGCTGTATCTGATGACACAGTCCTGTTGGCAGAGACCAAAAGAGAGTTGCAGAGTATGTTGTCCCAGATGTATGAAGTTTGTATGAAATTTAAACTCTATGCTGATGACACAGTATGTTATCCCAGATGTATGAAGTTTGTATGAAATTCAAACTGAGTATAAATAAGGAAAAACCAAAGTTGTGGTTTTTGAGAGAGGAACTGGTAGTACTGAATGTAATTATAAGTCTAAATGGCACAGTGATTGACCAGGTGAGTGAGTTTGTGTATTTGGGAAGCATGTTTGACAGAGAGAATAAATTGGATGCTGAAATTAGTAGGCGAGTGAATTCTTCATTGAAAGTCAGTAGCGGCTTTGGGAGGTGTTCACAGGAATGATGGGTTCTCAAGAGAGTCCCGCATGGCTGTGTATGAGAGTGTAATTGTTCCTACTCTGATGTATAGCAGTGAAACCTTGGTACTGCAGAAGAAACATAGGAGTTGTTTGTGTCTGGAGAAGTGTGTTACTTACAGGGGGTGGGGTGGTGGCAAGACATGTTCTGATTGTGTGAGGAATGAAGATGTGTTGCAGTTGTGTAATGTGAAGCAAAATGTTAGCAAGGTGGAGACTAATATGCTTTGGTGGTTTCTTCATGTTGGAAGAATGAGTGATGAGATGCTTACTAAGAAAATATTTTCAGCCCAAGTGGCAGGAGGGAAAGGCAGAGGAAGGCCAAGTAAGTCGTGGGAGAATCAGATTCAGGAGTGTCTGCATGAGAAAAAAATTGAGTATGAAGTATAGGTCTTGTGCATGGTGTATGATGGATGTCAGCGAAGCCTGAGTTGTATGTCAAGATCACTGCAAATGGAGAAGTTTGATACAGCAACAATAAGAACAAATTATCTGTAGTTTGTATTTCTTTGTGGAGCTAACCTCTGAATCTTGGAGAACAGCTAGGTCGTCAGCAGAAAAAAGCTGCTGTGTCTTCCCACCAGCCTTCGCTGCATCTCCCAGTGGATTTTGAAGTTACTTGTATTAGAACATTACCAATCTACTGAAATCATTTATGATATATTTACAGTTGTGTTGCATCATGTGTCATTCCTTATTATGCAAGAAGGGGGGGGTATAAATCAAGTCTAAGAACATGTTTGACCGCTTTCTGGTGACAAATATGAGTGATGTAATGTTGAAATAATTCATTTTGTGCATGTAGAAATCTGTTTTAAAAGAACTACTTACAAATTCCATTTTTGTTACATATGATTTAGATTTGTGTGTAATGAATATATACAATGGAACTGTTGCCTTTTACACACATCTTTGTTTTTCACAGATATTAGTTACTGATGGACCTAATGAAGAAGGTCAGATGTTCCAGCGTCCTGGTAAGCTGTTCGATCACTTCCCCAGCCCTTATGAGAATGAAGAGCTTGCACGACTTGCTAATAATGGAGCTATTCCTCCAGATCTTAGCTTAATCACCAATGCTCGTCATGGTGGTGAGGTCAGTATTTGTATTACTGTTACAAAATTTGCTGGTTACCATTATTTATATATTTTGCAATGTGCTACTAGTAATTGATATTTTTAAGAGATTTAAAAGTTGGAGTGGAACGAAGCAAAGCATTTGTAGTGAAGATTTAACCTCCTCATAAGACATTCGATTTTGGGGAGTAAAAACACACTGCAAAGTCATATCTTGGATTTTTTTTTTTTTTTTGTAACTATGTGAGTAGGTGCATTTTCCTGCTGAAAAATGTATGTGCATTCCCCCAAATACTGCCACAATGTTGGTAGTGCATAATTGTCCTGGATGTGTAGGTAAAGTTCAGCATCCCTGGTTTTGTCCGAAATGACTAATGGGGCCCAAGCCAAAATACGAAAAACAGCTCCATACCATCACGCTTCCTACATCAAATTTCATTGTCGGGACGATAACAGTCAGGAATATAGCTTTCTTCTGGCATCTGCCACACCCAGGAATGACCATCAGGCTGGTTGACTGTGTACCATGACTCATAAGATTGAAAATCATGAAACAGGACAAACTGGGTTACAGATTTTATTTTTATTTATTTTTTTACTGTTTGATTTTGGCATAACAGTATGTTTTTTGGCACTTCTAATATGTCGATCAATAAAATTTCAAGCTTAATTTCAAATTTAATAAAAAAATTTACCATGTTTTCCCTTAAAATACCTGCAAAAAATGTCATTCAGGTGACATTTTTCATGCTGCCATATTTTCCTACCTTTCTATTGGTTTAACTATGACAGTCATAATGAAAATAACTATAATTTGCATTTACAATGATCTTAATATTTAAGAAAGTTGTGAATTTTCAAAAATTTTAAGAAATTACACTTTTCCGTTGTGATTTTTCATTTGCAAACATTATTTTTGTTTTCTTTCTTCATTTTTTTTTTCTTGGCAGTTGTGTTTATGTGAGCCACTTATCAAATTTAAGTAATAAGTGGCAAATGCACTGATTGATATCATTTCCTACAATTCGTAATTCCCTAATGTCACCTGAATGACACATTTTACCTGAAATGACAAAATATATTATCAGAATGAGAATAGTGTGATATATACTTTAATGAATAAAACGCATGCACAATTAAAGATGCACTATCCCTTTAATAAGTTATAGGAACTAAATTAAACAACATTGGCTGTGGATTACTGTCATACAATGTTAAATCACAAGGAATTTTTTAGGAGGAGGTTTATAGTTTCACATTCTTCCAGTGTGAGTAACCCTGAAGAGATAGACACTGGGGACCTATTTATAGCACATAGGATTTCTAATGAATATATGGTCTGTTTATCTGATGGGTTGAGCCAATAGAATGAATTGCCAGATCGGGCCATGAAAGAGACAGTGATTTTCCTTCCAGTGGCTTCCTCAACAATACCTGTTAAAAGAGAAAAGTGAATAATGTTACAAAAGGGATCAGAAATTGATTAGGTTTACTTTACAACTACAAGTTAACATATATTGTATGTCACATTTACAAAGTTATTGGGTATATAAATAAGTTTTGAGGGATTTGAGGTGAACAAAACACGTTGTTGGAGAGCAGAAACAATATTTTAATATTAATTTAAGTATGTTCCCTTTGAAGCTACAACTTTACCCCATCTTTCAGGTAGTGAACATATGCTTCGAAGAAAGAATTCCGGTTCCTTGGAAGAGATCCAGTTGTCCAGCCAATTTTTGATGTCTTCATAAGAACTAAACCGTTCTCCAGAAAGTGCTGACTGCATCGACCGAAACAAATGGTAATCCGATGGCGCAATATCTAGCGAATATGGCGGGTGGGGTAGAACTTCCCAGTCGGATCCTTCTAAGTACTTTTTCACAGGTCGAGAAACATGGGGTCTTGCGTTGTCATGCTGTAAGATGACTTTGTTGTGTCTATTCTCCCATTCCAGTTGTTTTTGCATGAGAGCTCGTTTTAAATGCATTAATTGCGTTCGATACCAATCACCAGTAATAGTTTCTGACGGTTTCAGCAGTTCATAGTGAATTACACCCTTCTGGTCCCACCAGATACACAGCATTACCTTTGAACCATGGATATTGCATTTTGGCGTTGAAGGACCTGGTTCACCTGGCTTCACCCATGCTTTCTGCCATTTAGGGTTATCGTACCATATCCATTTCTCGTCAGCAGTAATAATACGATGCAAAAACACCTTTCTTTTTTGCCTTTGAAGCAGCAATTCGCAAATGGTTTTTCGACGTTCAAGGTCTCTTTCCTGCAAAGCAGCATGTGGAACCGAATTCCCTTCTTTTTGCACCATTCCCATGGCAGCTAAACGTTGTGAAATGCATGGTTGACTAATATTTAATGCTGCTGCCAATTCTTTTTGAGTCTGGCACAGATCCTCGTTGAATAAAGCTTCCAATTCGGCATCAGCAATTTCTTTGGGTGGTCCAGAACGTTCTTTATCACTGACATCGAAATCGTTCCTTTTGAATCATCCAAACCAGTACTCACGTGTTTTTATGGATGGGGAATGTTCACCATAGATTTCTGACATTAAGCGATAGCTGTCGGCAGCACTTTTCTTGACAATAAAGTAATGCACTAACACTTCCTGCAAATGCTGTTTTGTTGGGACGAAAGTTGCCATTTTCCATCGAGTAAAACAATTACGTCTTTGCACCTCAATCGAACGTTGTATACTGACTCTGACAGCTGGTGTCTCGTACTGCGATATCGCAGTGTCACCACCTTAAAATACATGCGAGCAATAATAAGTACGACACCGAACGGAAATCCCTCAAAACTTATTTATTATACCCAAAAATATTGTTAATGCAACTCACATACCTGGGTGCCATGTATCTTCATATAAAACTGCTACCCAGCCTCCTTGCAAAACATCACAATTAGGTTGGCTACCTCTTTGAGAAACACCAGAAAGTGATGGATCACATTCATCATCATGTTATCTGAAAACAGCTGTGTAAATTTGTAAAGGAAGTAACTGCACTGCAAATATTTCCTGTATTATTAAAATCTAATTCCATGGAAAAATATTAAGAAAATAATTATTTTTCATTAATATTATAGAGCTTGCAAAGACTAATCACTTAATGATAATTAAAAATAAAAATGCAAAAATAAAAGATACAATCATGTAAAGAATAATGCTTGCAAATTTGCATTTTTGAACTTCACTTTTAGTTGGTTAAGTTCGATGAACACTTACCGCACGTGGGGCTTGGCTTTCAATTCCTATTTCCGTTATGTGGATGCCGCACGGGGGTTTTCATTTGGCCACGGGTCCGCTTCTTTTTTTTTCCCATTGGAATTTATTTTGTCTCATCACCAAATGAGTTTTTCCTTTGCTGCATCCTCATTTACTTCAATATTTATTCATACCCAGTACTTTCAGTAAAATTCCTTTACCGTCTTCGAGGGGACGTTTTGCTCCGACTAGCACGGACCGTGTCAGCTGGGCATTTCGGTGGTTCTCGCGGGCTGCTTCTGTCATCGGCTATCGCTTCTTCTTGGGCGTTGTGGCGCCATCTCTTGTTGGTCAGTGATCTCACTTTTCGAACTTTTTCATTTTTTTGCTCAATTTTAATTAAATTTTTCCAGCTGTTTCTCAAATTATTAGGGTCATTGTGGTTGCAAACTTTTGTCCTATTTTTTCAATCATTACCGACTCTGCTATTCTGAGGTGTTTTTCGGATTTACAGCTTTTGATGATTTTTATATTTTCGAATTTAGGATATTTTTGGTTATCCAGACAGTATTATCCTAAATTCGAAATATCCTAAATTCGAAAATATAAAAATCATCAAAAGCTGTAAATCCGAAAAACACCTCAGAATAGCAGAGTCGGTAATGATTGAAAAAAATAGGACAAAAGTTTGCAACCACAATGACCCTAATAATTTGAGAAACAGCTGGAAAAATTTAATTAAAATTGAGCAAAAAAATGAAAAAGTTCGAAAAGTGAGATCACTGACCAACAAGAGATGGCGCCACAACGCCCAAGAAGAAGCGATAGCCGATGACAGAAGCAGCCCGCGAGAACCACCGAAATGCCCAGCTGACACGGTCCGTGCTAGTCGGAGCAAAACGTCCCCTCGGAGACGGTAAAGGAATTTTACTGAAAGTACTCGGGTATGAATAAATATTGAAGTAAATGAGGATGCAGCAAAGGAAAAACTCATTTGGTGATGAGACAAAATAAATTCCAATGGGAAAAAAAAAGAAGCGGACCCGTGGCCAAATGAAAAACCCCGTGCGGCATCCACATAACGGAAATAGGAATTGAAAGCCAAGCCCCACGTGCGGTAAGTGTTCATCGAACTTAACCAACTAAAAGTGAAGTTCAAAAATGCAAATGCATTAATGCACGTTAAATAATATAACCTCCAATATCGGAAGTAAATTGAAATGCTTGCAAATTGTTCCAAAAAGACACTGGAAACATGTAAACTTTCTGAGGAAAATGTCAGTGCCAGAGATTCCTGCTGCCCAGGTAATTTGGTGTATTTCTGTAACAGCAGGAATTGGTGGGATAGATTTTGGTAATTCCTCTTTAATATTTCTGATGGTGCTGTTTTTAATTAAAATAACTTTTGAGCTGCTCTGTTCAAAAAGACTGACAAAGTCAGCTGCTGAAGTTATGTCTTTCCCTCTCAAAGCAAATGTGTCAGCATTACGCTTGAGGGAGCCGCCAGTACCATCCATAGGTCCTTTCCCATGTCCTGATTCACTGAAATTCCATGAAATAAATCTGACTCCTGGTAACATTGCCTCGATAAATTTCAGGAGTAAATATATATTGTATCTGTTACGATACTGTGAGGTCGGACTGTCAGGAAAAAAAATGTCCTGTGTCAACAGTTGAATGGGTTTTGCTAATCATTTCTATGATTGGAGATAAATGGGCCCATACAGCATGTGCTTGGTGATCAGTATTATCTGACACTGTGGCAAAAGACAGAACTTTAGAGGATTCATCATTAGTACACTTACAGTACAAAACCCCAGTATGAATGGCTTTTTTTTTTTTTTTTTTTTTTTTTTTTTTTTTTTGAGGTGCCAAAGTAAAGTGCATTGACTGGATTTCTTCAGAGAGCTTTGCTGTATAATTCTCTGAAAAGTCAACCTGTATGAGAATTTCATTTGCATTTAAATTACCCGTTTTCTCTTTTAAAGCATGCAACTGGTGCTTCATGTAATATACATGTTTTTTAAAACCTGGAAGGTCATGGTCGATCGTACTTATTAATTCAGAAATTAGGCAGATTTCAGTTGTTTTTAGTAATTTTTACTTCATTTGTCATTCTTCCACTATGGTCTTCCATTTATAATATTCAATTTCCTTATCTTCCTCTGTAGAGATCTGTAATTTTTTCCTTGAGCACTGACTGCAAGTGCTGAGCATACAGTCAATATTTGTTGCATCACAACATATTATATTTAGTAGCTCATTGGTGTTTTTCAGTTTAATTGCAGTAACTGAATTAATCTTTGACACCATAAATGCCATGTTTGCATGCTTTGCACATAAACATGTTTCCTGGTCCCGTATGGTGGGATGTACAAAATGGCTTTTCCCTTAAAAATGTGCTATATGAAATCTGTATACCAGTATCCTTTACAAATTCTTTATACAGTTCTTTAATGGAAGCCAAAAGCAATTGTTTTTCTTTTCTTTCTCCTTAACAATCGATAGTTCAGACTAACCAAGTTATATTAATGAAATCCTTTTTCCCCGGAAGCATTTTACTGGCTTTATCAATTTGAAAAAAAGTTAAGTATTTCCTGTCTCATTGTATTGGTAACCACTGAGGTTATTTTCTTCCAGTCATATGTTAGAATATTCCTGGAGTTGGAAAGTTTCTTATTTTGCTTATAAGAAATTATGTTCATAGCGCAACCTTGTAATTTATATTTTCTCAAGGTTAACCCACTTATGCACTTCTGGAAGGCTTGTTTTTTTCTTGCATTTTGGCACATGAATTTGGCTTTGACTTTCAGCAGATGTGCTTATAGCCTCTCAAAAGAGTAGCCTTTTCCTTACTTCCTTTGGAACCTTGTGCCCTTTAATTATGTTTCTCACTTTAGTGTTTGGTGAAGGTGTGCCTTTCTGATTGGAATTATTATTTCATTGAGCCCAGCAGTTTCTGAATCTTTCTTTTTTACTTCCTTGTGTACTTTGCCTAGTTTACGTTTCATAACCTTAATTGCAGTTTGTTTTTGTCTTGATGTAATAACTTCTTCAGATATTGGTGTTAAACTATTTTGTGTGGTTGTACTTTCAACTTTTTGTTTTCGATAATTTCTAGAATTGATCTTCCAAGCTTTGCGTTGGGTGCATTTCTCTCTGTCTGACATCTCACCAATTGATTTAATTCATTTCTGCTCCTTCTTCTGTTTGTACAATAATTTATCTTTTTCCCTCGTATGCACCTTTTGTTCCTCAGTCACTTTAGCTCTGTACCTCTGATTCCATTCATTTGCTTTCATTTATTGAATTGTATATGCAGTGGCCGCCTTTTTTTCTACCGAAACTCTTTTGTGTTTTTATGATGAACAACTTTAGACCTCTTAAATGTTTGAATGTTTTCAGTCTTTCTTTGTAGTTCTTTTTTACTTTTTGTCCTAACCCTACTTGAAGTATGTCTTTGCATTTCTGATTCTTCAGTTACATTTTCTTTTAGCTTTGGTAGCTTTTCTGTTTCTTCACTGTTTAGTTCCAGAGCCTGATGTTGTCTTTTAGCTGGAAATTCTTCAAGGTGCTCCTTTTTCCTTCATTCCCTCCCCCTTTTTTTTTTTTTTTTCTTTTTTTTTGACACCAGACTTTTAATTTCCTGTTTCTTCATTTTCTTATCTGTTTTTTTTTTTTTTTTTGGTTTCTTTCATAAGCTGATCAGTCTTTAATTTCAAAATCAATTTTTTCATGAATTCTTTGTTTTCTATTTGTCAGTCTGGTGAAAAATAGAAAAAAAAATGTGTATATATGCATATATATACACACGTTTCCATAATTTTACGAAAATGCTTATTTCCAAAAACGTTACTAATTTTGATCAAAGAAGTATGTTTAAAAAAATTATATATATATATATATATGAACTACAGACCTATCAGCCTCCTATCAGTGGTTTATAAAATCTTCACTAAAGTTCTTTCACACCGCTTAAAAGTGACACTGGACATGGCTCAACCAAGAGAACAAGCTGGATTCAGGAGTGGCTGCAGTACAATAGATCATATCCACGTACTGAGAGAACTAATTGAAAGAGCGAGGGAATATGAACTTCCATTGTGCATGGCTTTTATCGATTATGAAAAAGCCTTTGATTCGGTGAAACCATCAGCAGTAATAATGGCCCTGAAATCCTGTGGTATTGAAGATGCGTACATTAATATTTTTAATAACATCTATGAAAATGCAAGTGCAAAGATTCGGCTGTTTGAAAATACAACACACATAAAAATTGGAAAGGGAGTGAGACAAGGTGACACCATATCTCCGAAGCTCTTTAATGCCACATTGGAAAACGTCTTTCAATCACTGAACTGGGAAAAAAATGGGATAAAGATTAATGGAGATTATCTAACCCACCTTCGTTTTGCTGATGACATAGTCATTTTTGCAACTACCCCATCAGAGCTGCAGAGTATGATCAGGAACTTGCTGACAAGAGTAAAGAAGTGGGATTAAAAATGAACTTTCAGAAGACAAAAGTGATGTTCAATGCTTTTACAAGAAATGAAGATTTATCGATTGATGGGGAAAAGCTGGAGATAACAGACATGTATGTTTATCTTGGACAGCAGATATCAAGTGAGGGTTACATTGATGAAGAAATTAATCGGCGTACAAAACTTGCCTGGAGCGCTTTTGGAAGAAACAGCATAAGTTTCAAGAGCAATATGCCATTATGTCTTAAAAGAAAACTGTTTGATCAATGCATCCTTCCAGTGCTTACGTATGGTGCAGAGACGTGGGCCTTAACTAAAAGAGACATACAAAGGCTGCAGACAACTCAAAGAAGCATGGAGAGGTGCATGCTTGGTGTAACCAGGAGAGATAAGAAGAGGAACTCGTGGATCCAAAAAATGACAAGAGTGGAAGACATCATGATCAGAGTTAAATCCCTGAAATGGCAATGGGCTGGACATACTGCCAGAAGGACAGACCATCAATGGACAGCCGAAATTTTAGATTGGATTCCAAGGGACAGGAAAAGACCCAGAAGAAGACCACATGGAAGATGGGTGGATGAAATTCGAAAGTATGCGGGAGTGACATGGAGGAGACTGGCACAAGACAGACCGTTGTGGAGGAAACTTGGGGAGACCTTCGTCCAGCAGTGGATTGATAATGGTTGACAATGATGATGATGATATATATATTTGAACGCCGGGGGTGGGGGGGTCATAAGAACGTGACATCTATAATGATCGTTTTTTTTTTTTGTTTTTTTTTAACAGATTGCTGAAATATAAAGTGAAAATGATATGATTGTGGAAAGGGGAAAAATAGTGTGAAAGTGTTTTTTTAATTATTTCACTGCAACATCGAACTCCGCTGGAATCGTACATCGATAATCAATAAAAGCATCATAATACATCACCAATAATATTTACTGACCTCTAAAATCTAGATCCCTTTATGCAAATCCAGATTTTAGAGAATTATAGTATATTAAAAACTTTAATATTAGTGCAAAAAAAAAAAATATTCTGGTGTGTTCCCGTCATTTCGGTGATGTCGCCGTCATTGCGTATGCTGAAATGACGAGCACGTGCCTATTGAGCAATTCCTCAATGTATTATACCCACAAGGGCCCTCATTTTAATGATGAAATGTGGAAAACGTGTTGCCGAATACTGGGTTGTCAGAAAAGTCATGACTTATTTTAGCCATGTTTTGCAAAGGTCATTTATTGATAGAAAGAACAAAGACCAATCAATGATATAATGCCCGTTTTGTTCGATAACCTTTTGCCATCTTTCAGTGAGCTGCAGAAAGCTTCGTTCATAGAAGGACCTGTCTTTCGTGGCGAAAAACTGTACAAGATGCTAATTTACAGCCTCATCTGAATTGAACGTTATACCACGCAAGGACTGTTGAAGAGAGCAAAACAAGTGGAAGTCTGACGACGCAAGCTCCAATAATTTTTGGCAGGTGATCAAACTTGTGTGTGGTCGTGCGTTGTCATGATGGAACACAACACCTTTACGATGAATGAGCTCTGGACGTTTCTGGATGATGGATTCGTTCAAACTGTCCAATTGCCAACAGTACACATTCAAATTGATTGTTTGGTTCCGTGGTAAGAGCTCGAAAAACACGACACCTTTAAAATCCCACCACACTGAGACCAGAACCTTCCACTGATGAATGTTTGCTTTGGATGTCGTTTGAGGAGAGCAGCACATCGGGACCAAGACTGTTTGCGCAGCACATTGTTGTACACAATCCACTTCTCGTCACCAGTTATCAGTCGCTTCAAAAAAGGATTGTTTTCCTCACGTTTAATTAGCATATCGCAGATGTTTATACACGCTGTCAAGTTTCTTTGAGTTCATGAGGAACCAACACATTGAGCTTGCTTATGTATCCCAGCTTCTTCAGGTGGTTGTGAACGCTTGAATGATGGATGTGCAATGTGTCTGCAATCTCTCGTGTCGTGTAATGTGGGTTTGACTCGATCAATGCCTTGATTTGGTCGTCATCAACCTCTGTTGGCCTCCAGGACCGAGGAGCATCGTTGAGGTCAAAATTACCAGCACAGAATTTTGCGAACCACCGCTGGCACTGACGTTCCTGTAGAGCATTATCACCGTACACTTTACGCATTTTTTCACAAGCTTGGTGTGCGTTCTTCCCTTTACGGAAGTAAAACAGTAAAATATGGCAAAAATGCACAGTTTGGTCTTCCATCTTCAACTTGATGTCAAATCTCTGCAAATCAACCAAATCGCTCACTATTCCTTTTAGACTGCAGCTAGAACTGGCACCTGTCGAATGCCATAGCAATAACAGAGCTGCACATGCCTCTAGTACTTCCAAAACCGCTCAACCGCCATTGGGTGCCAAAATATGTCGTGACTTTTCCGACAACCCAAATTATTTTAGCATATAATTTTAAACTTTACCTCCACGGTTGTGCAGGCTTGCATCCCCGAAATGGTGCTAATAAACATATGCTTTCCTAAACAGTGCTTAAATCCATAATAAATAAAACTCAGTAAATAAAATGAATACATACCTTTTTGCGATCGCTTTATCTGCTGGTGTAGTCAAGTTAACAATGGGTTCTCTTTGCAACCGCACCATCTTCAGTGAACGGCATTACAGAAAATGCATCGTCGCCGTAATGACATCAACTTCGTGAGACAGTAAGAAATTATCGCAGTGACGAAAAAGTACTAAAAGTTTTATTTCTTTTTATTATTCTAATATATAAAGACAATATTAACACACTTAAAATGTCAATCCAGGAAAAATAACGCTTCTTTAAGACCCTTTACAACCTCCACAAAGAGGAAAAATAAGTGGGGGAACAGTCACCGAAATGACGTTTTTCAACTTCAATTAAAAATTAACAATAAAAATAATATCTGAAAAGTGAAATTTTATGACTCTCAAGGAAGAATTAGTTATAGTTAGCATCCCAGTTGTGTTCTTACTACACTATTCTGAAATTCTATGATTCTGTGACTTCAGGACAGGTTTTATCCCGTTCCGTGATTTTAGACCATAAGTACAAAGCTTAGTTTTCCATTGGTCTGCAGTCCAAGATTGACGTCCCTTTATGCTAATCGGCATGCGGCATTAGTTAAAATGATTAGTAGATTGCAAATGGCTACTCGACCGTGGTAACCCTTGTTATGTAGTGTCCTGCACACTGTACTCATGTTACAACCAAATCAGTCCCAGTGGTTTTGCTTGATTTGAGACAATGTTGATTTCCATTCTGAGTAGACAATGCTTTGCAGAGTTCTCCTGTCACATTTTGTTAGCTTCAGAGATTTATCGAGTTGTTTCTTGGAAAGTTCAGCCCCAGTCGTAAAGAATTCACATGCCACATTGCCAACCATTGTCCTTGGGATCTTCAATTCCACTGAAATGTCACATATGGAAGAGATTTTTCATGTAGCACATTATTATATCAGTTCGCAGGGGAAATCAGTTAACTGTGTCGATCGAAGGATCTTGCATCTGACAGTTGTGCTATTGTCTCATCATAGCCCTGCAAGCATATTTGTAGTTGGGTCTGTGATGTGCTTGTGTAGGACAGAATTCACTCTCAGTTAGGGGTATCTGAATATTAGCGTTAGGACAATATATAATATATTGATGATTCCCAACTGAGTGCAACACTGTATCTTGCAATCCTTTCTCCCTCCGTAAGGACAGGCTTTGAAAATGGATGAAGAGTGTGCGAGGTGTTTGAGTGACAAAATGAAAGAAAAGGGTGCCGAGCTGCAGAAACGTGATAGAGTGACAGCAGTAAGCCAGTACATCACTGGAAGAGATGAATTAGAACTGAAATAAAGACACTGGGAATGGGAAAGATTTCATTTTTATTTTCAATTTTTGAAACAGTTTTTGATTTATGAAGAAAAGAGTTTATGTGTCAGTGTCTTTTCCCAAGTGGTTGAGGAGAATTTAAGCAAATACTGCATCCTCCAGTGAGGTATTATTTCTGGTAAAATTAATCTAGTAGAGTGTGATATGGAAATCAACCTGGGAAAAGCTGGGAAAGTAGTCGGTCATTCACGGAGAGCATTGGGGTGAAGTGTGCGATCAGTTTGATGTGATAGGATTTATTTTTATTATTATTATTTTTATAAAAACCTCTAGTGCTGTATGGTCTTTTTTCAGCAATAAAAATCATTTTATAATTTATATCTTTTATTAATTACTAATGTTTAGAGGTCTGTGCTTATCATTTTGTGTATTGTTAAAATTAGGGAAAAAAAACAACCTTCTCTTCTGTAGGATTATGTGTTCGCTCTTCTCACTGGCTACTGTGATGCACCTGCTGGTGTTGAAATCAGGGAAGGTCTCTACTATAACCCATATTTCCCTGGTGGATCAATTGGTATGGCACAGGCTTTGTACAATGAAATCATTGAATACAGTGATGGTACTCCAGCCACTACCAGCCAATTAGCAAAGGATGTGTGCACATTCTTGAAATGGGCCTGTGAACCTGAGCATGATACCAGGAAAAGAATGGCTATCAAGGTATATGATTTTTCTTTTTACTGTTTGTTTACCTTGTACCAAACTGTTTACTTAAGGTTGTTTGTATGTATGGTTTTTCTAAATATCCCAAGTGTATTTTCTAAGATCATCCATTTAGAATTTTCATATAATACCAGTTTATTGTTTTCTGCTACCAATAGAAAAAAAAGTACAGAATTGACTTTACTAAATGACGATTCAATTTTTGGGGAGTATGTGTACAGTGTACTTTCAGTGCTGCTTTATCTCATCTTACAGCAAATTCTCGTGACGTTATAATGTGTAATTTATCCTTTAAACTACGAAACTTTGTGGATATATTAAGTGCACATTTTTTTTTACCGCTTCAGTGTTATTTTCTCTGCCATTCATCATTTTATTTACTAAAAATTTCCAAAAATGGTAGAATTATTAGGGGTATGCAAAAGTTTCCACCATTTTAGGAGAAAGGAGACAGGAACTTTCAGGAGACCAGTACACATTTATTCAATGAAATATTGGCCATTAGCATCAATCACCTTTTACCATTTTTCAGGCATCAAATGAATGCCCCTGTGGTAGAAGAACTCAGGTTTTGAGCTGAAAAACGCACTGACGAAATTTTCCACTTCTGGAACTGTGGTTAACCGCTGTTGGGCCAGGGCATGTTGCATAGAGCGAAACAGATGAAAGCCTGAGGGTGCAATGTCCAGAAAGTAAGCCGGATACGGTAAAACCTTCCAGTGTAACTGTTCAAGGGTTGATTTCATGGTGGCACCCATGTGTGGTCTGGCATTATCGTGTAACAGGATGACTGGGCAGTGTCCTTTACCTGTCTATGGGCATTTTTGCTCAATTGCGACATTCAGTTTCATCAACTGATCGCTATGTCGTTGTGCAGTGATTGTTTCACCCGGTTTCAACAGTTCAAAGTACAGCAGCACTTCATGCATATCCCACCACACACACACACACACAACAGCACCTTTTCCCTGTGGATAACCTGTTTTGCAGTGGATGTTGATGGCTGGCCTGGGTCAACCCACCCATTTTTCATCCTTGGTGACAGCCTTCCACAAGAAATTCTTCCCTTGAAACCTCTTCAGCAACGACATGCAGATGCTCAATTGTTGACCAATATTACGCTCCGTTAAAGTATGCGGAACCTACTTACCAAGCTTCTGGATCTTCCCCAAGGCCTGTAGACACCGCACCACCGTCGATTGAGCCACTTTCAAACATTTCGCCAGTTGCGTAGTCGATTGTGTAGCATCCTCTTGCAACAGCGATTCCAGCTCCTCATCTGCGAGATCCTGCGGTTTACCTACACGTGCCTTGTCTTCCAAGCTTAGTTCGTCTTTTTTAAACCTGGCAAACTATTCTTGACACATCCGCTCACCCATAACCGTTTCTCCATACGCCTGACATATTGAACCGTATCCTTCACTCGCACTTTCCCCTAAATTAAACATGAATAGCAAACAGTGCCACAAATGAACTTTATCGACCCTCATGCTTGGCTTCATGTACGAACTGACACCACGGGTCACTGGCCGGTTAGACCCCTACAGCTCCCACTAGTGGGGGCGGTGGAAACTTTTGCATACCCCTAATAGATTCTGTTGTACATAATAAGTATGGTGTCAGTCAATTTGCATGTGATGTGTCATATTAACTTTTATTCATTGTCTTCCTTCATAGCTTTATGCATAATCATATGCTTTTATGCCATTTTTTGCGCAAAACAAATGGAGTGTGTGGACTACATGAAAATTAGATTAAAAAGTGAAATAAAAAAAAGACAGCAATGAATCCCTAAGAAATCACTTATTATTCAATTGTAATTTTTAGTACAATTCCATCAGCATCTTAATTACATATGTAGAATACTTTGTATTCTCATGTAGAACAAGTTATTAATTTGTATATACATGCATATCACTAAGCTCTTCTCTGAGATTCAGAGGTTAGCTCCTCAGAGAAAGCTTATCTGCCAGCTTAAAGCTGATGCTGCTTGATTTTACTTACTATTGATATTTCAAATACTTTCATCATTGGTGCAGATAGCTGTGGGCTATCCAGGCTCAAAACCCGCCCGAAATTTTGTGCCTTATTTATTTTTTTAAATTCTAGCAAGTCTTCCTGATATTTCTTTTCTGGGGAGAGTGCTGTTTATGAAAGGTAAACCAACCTCCTGGCCATTTTTTAAACATAAAGTACAGTTCAGAAGAGAGAGAGAGAGAATCATGAAAGCTTAAGGTTGCTGCTTTGAAACAACAGATCAACTGGTAAACTTTCCTTACAAAACCAGGTGAAAATGCCCATGGCATAGTCTTTAAATTATTTATTTTTTCTTATTCTTCAGACATTGACTGTTGTTGCAGTCTGGTCTGTGTTGACAGTTGTAAACCCCTTTCATGCAAATTAGAAAATCTCCCATCTATCTGGCACAAGTATAATTTCTTTGTTAATCCTATTACCCACCTCCTTTCTACTAAGATCAAATGTCTGCAATGATATCCAGGGCTTTAAAAATATCTGAAAAGTTACATGCCCAGCTTAGGCATGTGGAAAAAGTATTTACCTGCCCAGGTTGTAAAAGCTAGATGCCCAGAAAAATGTATCTTTTAAGATAAAAAATCAGAACCCTTATTTTTTTTAAGTTAAAAAATATTATATGAACTTTTTTTACATGTTTTGCATTTCCATTTTAAGGGTCTGCATTCAAAATGTTCAATGCACAAAAGCGTGTATCTCAAATTTTAAAATGATGTTGAAATTGTTATGAAATGGTATGTTGATGGAAATTGGTATGTGAGAAATTTAGTGATTCTGCCATATTCTTTTCGTTGAAATGTTCACCCTTTGTCACTAAACACTGGCAGCTAGTTCCATCAGAGGCATACATCTCATCGCTGACTACAAACAACATTTAAAGCAAAATTACATATGGTTCCAATATCTTGGCCTAGGGCATAATATAATTAAAGAAGTGATATTCTTCTGCCCTTAGCACTCTGTAACAATAATACAACTTCAGGTGATTAAATTAGCAGTGAAATGAAATATGACAAGCGACGATTGTCTTTTTTCTTCTAGTAGAAAATTCTATTCCAAACTTTTTCATTTTTAAATTTAGTCGCCTGGACCGGGCAACTAGATTGCTTTTTACCTGCCCAGGACAATAATTTGTATGCCTCTTTGGTGGGACCATGAATAGAGCATGCTGTTTCAGTAGTGTGCATGGTGGTTTGTTCCACAGTTTTTTTACCAGGCCACCATTTGCTCTAAGTCTATCCTACTATCTGGTTGTACTCATGTATTCCATGAGAAAAATTCATTCTTAGGCTTTGCTCTTCTCTTGAAAATTACGTGTAACAGAAACTGTTTTCCATTATCTGCAATGGCAAGCTACCATGCTTTATAATTTCTTGTTAGCCAGTTGTTTGCAAAAAAACACTTGATGTTCCTTTTCCCCCAATAGTGCTGCTGTTGTGAGGCATATTGAAGAGCACTGGTATCTGCTCATCATTGTTAATGTGAAAGCTTAAACATGAAGTGTTCTTGCATTTTTGTAAGGCAAAATAGTGAAAGCTTACAAGTTTCTTGGTGTAAATGGCTGGCAGCTTTTGGCAAATTATTGTTTCCTCTACTAATTTCCACTTTGAGTAAACTGTTTTTTTTTTTTTTTTTTTTTTTTTGAAGTTTGTTTAATTAATTTATTAATTTGTGTAGCATTTCTCTGTGAGACCGGTATAATGTGCTGTTTCCAGCATATTTACTTTTTTTTTTTTTCTAAAAGAAGCAGTATTTCAAACTGTATTAATTTTATGAATGATAGGTGTTGGTGTTAATGCATTGTGTCCATAAGTTTGATAATGATATTTGCTAAAGTTTTGGGTTTGCAATGAATTGAGCAAGAGACTGAATTATTGTATATCTTTGAAAGGAAGCATCCTAACTTTTTGCAATATTGTTTTCATCACTGTTGCTAATAAATCTGGTATTAGTATATCATACCTTCCAAGTTTTATGGTTTACCTGTGAAATTTATGGAAGTTCTACTCATTTTATGACTATTTTACAGATTTCTGTTGTTTTTTCCAAGGTAGTGCACTTTCGAGAGCAGAATAAGTGACTCCAGGTGCCTGTATACTGTGATTTCACTCATCACAATTTCGCCTCCTCCTGCCTTCCCAACCATATCTGCTTGCAGCCTATGGTGGAAAAGACTCTATAAAAACACCATACAGTTAGGCTTAGCAATGACTGCCGAGAAAGAGAGAGAGAGAGAGAAAAAAAAGAAAAATGTGAAGCTCACATAATACTTGAAATTGCATATTTGAAAGGAACACAAACATAGAATTAAAATATCAACGTTTATCACAGAGGTTTATTATACCAATCAAAGGTTTATCATACGTAATAAACGTTTGATTGTGGTAAACGTTGGTATTTTTGTTCTATCTCAACACCACAAGTTGTGTAGTCATAAATTATATAGAATTTAAACATGTTGGCAGAAAAATTTACTGTCGAAATTTCAGTTAAAGTAAAAAGTAACTGCAGTCTTAATTATTTCACATTTACAAATGTAATTTTTCTCTGTATGTAGCCTAATGATAGATAATTATGTATCAATTGTATATGAAATTGATTAAAACTGGCAAATTATTTACATACATACATACATACATACATATCATTAGGCTGTTCTCTGAGATTCAGAGGCGAGCTCCTCAAAGACAGGCCAAGTATACATTTACCTGATGGAACAAAAATTTACTTAAAGTTGGTGTATCAAATGTGTCCATTTACTGTGATTTCGGGACACAGCTCGAGCTTCATTAACATCTATCATACACCACACACAAGATCTTTTGTACTTCATACTCATAATCTTTTTCTTAGATATTCATTGAAAGTCATAGCTGCCTTAGGTTGTTCCTACTCTGATGTACGGCAGTGGAACTGCAAATACATCGGAGTCTTTTGTGTGCTGGGGTGATGCATTACATACCGGGGGGGGGGGCAAGCTCTAATCATGTGTAATGTGAGGCAAAATGTTTATTAGTAAGGTGGAAACTAATATTCTTGTGTTTTTTGGCCATGTTGAAAGAATGAGTGATGAGGTGTTTACTAAGAGAATTTATTCAGCCCTAGTGGCAGGAAAGGAAGATAGAGGAAAGCCAAAGAAATCATGGAAGGATCAGATTCAGGTGTCTGCATGAAAAAAATTATTTACATAAATCGGTTTTTAATCAATATGTTTGGTATATTTAACCAATACGTTCAATACATCAATACATTAGTCAATCAAATATATTGATTAAATATTCACGAATTATTTTTTTCTTTTATGGATTTCATTTCTTTAAAGTTGGCAGGTTTTTTTAGTAATAAAGTTAATTGCCTGTTTTTTTTTTTTTTTTGTGCTGTGGTTGTCAGACAGCCATCACTTTTTTTTTTTTTTTTTTTTTTTGGTTGCTTCTCCAGTAGAATCATACAGCTGTTTGTATCACCTATGTCCTTGGTAAACTGAAGAACTGTCTTATATTCAAGGCACGTGAATGGTGCACTTAACATGGTAACCAAGGCCAATTTCAATGTAACATTAACTTAGGAAAAACTTAATAATATTTGTTTATTATCAAATGCATCATATTTTTCTCATGTTGTGTCATGTAGCTCTGAACTGGATGACTTCTAGCAAACCTGTCTCTCTCTCTTTTTTTTTAACAAATGTTTGATATTGCCTAATGTTTCTAACTTCTACAGCTTGTAATTAGAGCTATCCCTACATCTGTAGGTCATGACCTTGTGCTTGATTCCTTGATTGAAATCTCACGGTCATATGCCTTTACTGAAATCTTTGAACAACATTAGAGATTGTGATGTTGTCCCTGACTGACATACTTGTTTTCTCATCATTTGTTCTTCCTGTTAACCTGCTTTTGGTGTGCAACATTGTCTACTCTGAAAGAGATCAGATCATTTGATCTATGCTGCTAACTACTATCATCAGAAGATTTACAAACTGACATAGCAATATGGTACAAATAAACTTAGTTTTGGATAACATCTGGGGATCATAAATAGCACAATTTTGGGTTAACCCCATTCGCTATAAGCTTCATTGGCACTTCTTTTTATCAGCTCCTCGCAGCGTAGCGTGAATACAACTTAAAGTTCTTTTTGCAGTACATGATGCACATGGTTATCCAAGTAAATGCCATTGCATTTAATTCTGCCAGTGTCCACCATAAACATTGAACCTAAAAAAAACAGGATTGTAGGGTATTATATTCTTGATGACTGTCTTTCAACATCTGAGGAGAGATCTAATACCTTTCCTGTGAGTGACAAAGGAAGTGTGCACACATTCCCTTCATAAGAAGTGGTACACTACAAATACAGAAAAGTTTTTATGAAATTGTCACATTTCACTATGATTGCTCACAAATGTTAGGTAATTGATGTACTTTCTTATGTCGGTAATATTTCAATCAGAAATTGATTAAACATTCTGTTCTTTGATTTCCTGTCTGCTCCTGTAATGGTATTGTAATTAAATTTTTTGTAATTGAAGCTTGATTTTAATTTTTTTTTTTTCTTTTGCACTCAATTATTTACACTTTGTAGTTTTGTGTTTTTTCCCATATATGTATTGTCAACTTTGCCCACATTTTATGCAAAGTGAATATAAAATATGCATTGTCACCTGTATTTGAGACTGATTGAAGTGTAAATAAAGCTTTCTTTCTCACACATGTCATTGATAAGACATGGTGTACAAATAAATGCCATGTACTGAACTGTTGGTCAGGAAGTCAAGGCTAGTCAGACTGGAAATTTTAACAAAACAGTTATATGCTTAACCCACATTTTAGTATTAAGCAGAGTACCATAATGTAGACGTATGCATAGATGCCAACTAGTACGGATTTTCCGTAATTTTACGGATTGTTGGTTGCCGTTACGGACGTACGGAAACACCGCTGAAATTACGGAAAATCGTCATTTGATTTAATTTTCTGAGGTAGAAAGCAAATTTTCATCAACTTAAAAAATTTTGTTGGTTCTTCAAGTTTTTCTGGGGGAAAAAAATTAAATGCTAATTCAGGGCTGCCAGACCTGCGGCAATTTTGCGCCAAAAGTTAAAATTTACCGGTCATCGATATTTTAGCGTTATCTTACGACATTCGAAATTGATTCAGCGGTTAATTCGTACGTGAGATCCATTCGCGGAGTCCCCTCTGGTTTTTTTTTTTTTTTTTTGTCATTTTCGTCGAGATCGATGCAAAAGTGAAGAAAATTATGGGATATCAGTTGGGGGCGGGGGGTCGTATTCCGTCTGGGGACGTTGTTTTGCCTTTTTAAACGTTCGGAAATGTAAGTTAAACGAAGTGCAGATTTTTCCCGTAATCGTATTTTTCTCTCTCACGATGTTGCTTCTGTTCAGTATTGTTAAATATAATTTCATTGCATAATTTCAGCTTGAAATTGTAGGCAACGATTTCCGAAAACGGAAGTTAGGCCGACCGAAAATTTTCTTGTAATCTTCAGCGACGAGATTCTCACGCTGATTCAAGGAATTCCGTCTTTTTTTGTTATCATTTGGACCATGTACGAAATCGATGCATAACTGAACGTAAATTTTGGGGGAGATTGGTGCCAGCGGTGGGGGTGGGGGTCGGGTCGTTTTCTCCGTCAGAGGACCGAATTTCGGAATTTCATCCTTCGAAAACGGAAAGTAGACGAAGGTAAGATTTCTCTGGTAATCGTAATTTTTCTTTCTTGCAATGTTTCCTCTACCCAGTATTGTTAGATATCATTTTATTCCATAAATATTTTTATTTCAGCTTGAAAATGTTGGATAAATTTCCGAAAACTGAAGTCAATTCAGCTTGAAAATGTTGGATAAATTTCCGTAAACTGAAGGCTTGAAAAACCGTTATTTCAAGCCATGTTTCCCGATTCAGCGATCGCAAAAAACTATTCGTGTGGAAGAACCAAGGCTACTGCACTAATTCAGCACATGGCCAGTGTTTCTACAAGTAACATCGTATCTGAAGTTTAAAAAATCCTTTTTCTCTATCTACGGACGGAAGTAATGATGCTCAAGCAAATAAACTGTATCCCAGTACAATAACATATTTTGACGAAAAAATAGGGAAAAATTCAACTGTTTTGTTATCATTGGCTGAATCAAGTAATAATACAGGTGAAAGAATATCAACGTTTTGAACAATGAGTTTGTTAAAAAAAATTATCTCATGGAGCAACTGTGTGTCATTTTCCTGTGACAATGCTAACACTGTGATAAGTCAAGTAAAAGGTGTTTCTCACATACAGAAGGTTCAGCCTGCAATCATAGTGCAGCGATGTTCATGCCATTTAGTAAATTTAGCTGCACAGAAATCTGCTACTCAACTGAAAGGATTTAATGTTGAGCAGTTTCTGATACAGTTGTACTTTTTTTTTGGAGAAAAGTTCAAAGAGGAAACACAATCTAAAACTGAGTCAAGCTGTTTTTGTGGCACTAAACCAAACAAAATTCTAAAGCATGTCAATACTCGCTGGTTATCACTTTTGGAATCCATTGACAGAATTTTAGAACAGTGGGAGGCTATAGAACATTATTTCAGTGACAATGAAGAAGCTAATTCACAGTATAAGAACCTTGGAAGTATGATTGGAAATCCTTCATGTAAACTTTGTCTTTTTTTATCTGCTACTCTTCCTTTGTTTACATCTGTTAACGTGTTCTTGCAGCAGGAAGCTCAGCTTGTGCATGTATTACAAAGAAAACTTCATCGTCTGTTATCTGAATTGCTTGTACGATTTATCAAGCCATCAGCATTTGATGTGACAGCAACATCTCTTGCAGATGGAAATTTTGAAAGAAGGAGAAATCAAAAAGAAAACTGTGATCTCATAATTGGGTCAAAAGCGAGATCTTATATAGGCACAACTGCGGATCTGAGTGAAGACACAGTGGCTACTTTTTATTCTGAGGTAAGGGAAATTTACAAGACAGGCTGCAATTACATTTTAAGAAAATTTCCACTTAATGATGAATTTCTGAGTCATGCTGAAATTGCAGATGTAGCATTAAGGCAAAGTGGTTCTTTTGTATCAGTCCAATATATGTTTTCCCTGTTTCCAGTTTTGAAACCAGAAAAATCTGACAAGGTGGAATCTGAATTTGCTCACTACCAGTTTGAAAATTTCAACTGTACTGTTACTCCCGGGAGAATGAATGAAGTGTGGCACAGAATTTCTTTAATGAAAAATGAAAGTGGCCAGTTGAAGTATGAATCATTAAACAAAATTATGAAAATGATTTTAATAGTCTCTCATAGCAATGCAAGTACAGAAAGAATTTTCAGTATTGTGAAAAAAAAACATGAATGAATTTAGACCTAATTTAAGTACTCGTGTGCTGTCGTCTTTATTAGTAGAAAAAATAAACAGCATTGAACGCAGTGAACTATGCTATCAGAAGTTTTTGCAAATTGAACTAAGGAAGGCCAAAATGGCAACTACAACCAGTTTATCATAATACTAGGGGTGTTCAAATGAAAAGGTACGAAACGTCATAAAAACGTAACCGTTAACATATTTGCCTATGCCGCTATGGGAGAACGTAGCGACACATCTAGGGATGCGATTGGAGTCGCCGGCGTGGATCGGAGCCTGCGCGGGCGCCCGCATGCGCAGGAGAGAGCAGAAGCTCTTATAAAGAGCGTCGTCCAATTGACTACTTGTTGAATTCCTCCAGCACAGACGAACCATTAACTCCGATGTGTACTGTGAGACACTCCGAAGCCTACGCAGGTCCATCAAGAACAAAAGACCGGGGCTGCTCACAGAGGGTGTTGTTCTGCTCCATGATAACGCGCGTCCACACGTCTCTAGGGTCACACACGCGGAACTGGCCAAGTTCCAGTGGGAGCAGCTTGACCATCCGCTCTACAGCCCGGACATGTCGCCCTGCGATTTCCATGTGTTTGGTCCCCTGAAAAAATATATGAAAGGGAAGCGCTTCCACTCGGACGACGAACTCAAGAACGCTGTGCAGGACTGGGTCTCGTCACGGCCACAGGAATTCTGGGAACAAAGAATCCTTCGGCTCGTTAATCAATGGGATCGTTGTGCTACGGCCTATGGTGTATACTTTGAATAAAGTCTTCATTTATACCCACAGTGTCGTTTCGTACCTTTTCATTTGAACACCCCTAGTAATTTGGCCAAGATTCCAAGGAATAATTTTTCTTCATGTCTGGAGGTAATTTATTATATTTTTCTCGTAGACAGTATTTTAAATTTTCCCACTGGCAAATTATTTTTTATTGTATTATTATTATTATTATTATTATTATTATTATTATTATTATTTTGTTAATAGTTCTGACAGATTAAAATTTGTTGCAGTATTAAGTACCCAAATTTGCCGCTATAGACTGGATTACTGAAAATTACTGGAAAAAAAAAATGTTACTGAAAATTACTGGAAAAAAAAATGTTACTGAAAATTACTGAAAAATGAATATGTTGGTTACTGAAAACTACTTTTAGAGGTTGGCATCTATGTGTATGCACGTACTCTGTACACTGATAGTTTCCAAATTATTAGCGGATTTTGCATAGTTTTTGCTTGTAGATTTAAAAAAATGTTTACAGTTATTAAAACATTTACTCAAGGCTTTGCTGAGATCAATATACTTAATTCTATTTTAACTTTAAGATCTTTCAATAATTTTTCACATTTTCTATATTCTTTTGTTTTTACAGACATTTCTGGCCTCTAGATTTGTATCGAGGCCTTTTCTCAATGTATAAGAACTATATTAAAAGTTTTGTTTAAGCATAAACAGTTTCAATTTTATTGCCAGGTTCCTCTTGCAATTGCCAGTTATTCAATTAAAATCTTGTTCTTAAGTATTTTGTAAGTCAACTATTTTTGAATTAATTTGTTGAAAATACCATTTATAATTTTTGAAGGTTCAATAATGGAACTGTTCTTCTGGATATAAAAACTTTATTTTAATTAGTCGCTTGTTTTTATGAGGTTTATAGTACAATATTTTAATATTTTACCATAATGATCCATTTTGCACACATTGCTGCACATTTAATTGCCATGTACTTATTTTGATCTCATTGGAATCTGTAATGTTCTAATAACAATTTGTTTCATTTATTTTTTTAAGTTATCTTATTCTATTGTTACCATGGTTCATTCTACCTGGATTTGCAGCAGATTTTCTGTTTCAGTGGTTGTGTACACAGAATACTTTTTATTTTTATACAACTCTGGCATTAAGTGACTGTATTTTCATATGTATTTGCTTTTGTTTTGTGTTATGAATTTGTTGTAAATTTATCAATAATCATAATCTCTTTTCAGGCCATTGGTATATTTGCAGTTCTTATATCAGTTGCATTCTACTACAAAAAGGTTGAAGTGGAGCTCTTTAAAGACCAGAAAGATCGTATTCAAGCCTAAATAATGGCAAGCTCATTAGAAATGAATGAACTAAATTATGAGGTCATCTCAAGCGACAAAAAGATTCCCTTCACAATTACAAATGTGTTCTGTAAATGTAGTTTAAAATCAGGAAGTGCTAATGTAGATAATTCTCAAGAATGTGAGCTTTCTAATAAAATCTCTCATTTCACATCTAGACTTCTTTTTGGGTCTAGCAGTTGTTAAAAATGAACATTTTTCTACAATTAGACGGTCCATTGTGTATTTGTTGAATGCTGCACAAGTTAAAATGGGTTATCACATTCTCATCACCTATTTCTATTTGGAGTATCATGTTTTACAGCAATTGATCGATGGGCCTAACAGTGATTTTCCTGTCACAGTGATTACAATCACAGTTCCACGGAAGTAACAGTGACTTTAAATAGTGACAAAATCCCTGTTTATGATATGGGGGATGACAAGTCACCATCTTACTAGTAACACTACAGTGAGAGAATCAGCTTTTGTTGATGGATATGATTCAAAACAAACCTCAGAGAATCACTATGACATGTAATGCTTGTTTGCAGCATACACTTTTTCTCAGCGCATCGTGTTACTGAAAGCGGAGATTTTTTGTTTTGTTTTTTAATCTAGCACTTTCACCACCACCCTATCTCCCCACCATTTGTCCCAATGGGATTAAAGATGATAATCTCACAGAACTCATTCTCAATGGTCAACCACCTTCAGGGTGAAACTCGCAAACAGAGGGGAGATTTATCTTAGAACTTGTTGAAGTCACCAGTTCCAAAACTGTGATTCAGTGATTTTGAAACTCCAATATATATATAGCTCAAGCTTAAAATATGCCTGCTGCTAGACTATGTGGTAAATTGTTAATAGAATTTTTGAAGAACATACATCGTTCTTCAAAAACGCTATTGAATTTGAAACTGTTTATCCCCTTAAGCATTGTCCTGATCCTTACATGGCTAGCAGTGACACCTTAACAGTGATTTTGGAACTGTTGTGTTTAGTAACTGGTCATAAAGGTGATTGTGATTTTTCAGTAATGGTGATGTAGTTTCTCCCCCTCTCTAGTGTACGTACACTAAACCTCATCTTTAAAGTACTTAACCATGATTTGCTGTAACAAGAGGAGAGGCTTTAGTCTAGAGCACTTCTAGAACAAGACTCCTCTATACAGTCACATTGCTGGATAACATTTACCATTGGGAGTTACCTATCCCTAATTTAAGGCCACTGGTTTCAAGGAAGGGACAGAACCGTTGCCATAAGAGAAACATGCAACTCATGCTTCATTTAGGATTCAAAACCATGCCCAACTTAGACAATTAATCAGAAGATTGTACCTCTGATTATTTGACAAATGGAATGACTTCCCTTAGCTGTATTCATAGTTCAAGATAATACCAAAGCAGTCTTCCTTTAAAAAATTATTGTATTATTTGTAATATCTTTCCTCCAGGGTTTTTTTTTTTTTTTTTTTTGATAATTTTATTACAGACATTTTTAGCTTTTTGGTGACTTTCAATCAAGCTTTGAGATGGGGCCTTGATGTAGTCACCAGAATGCCTAAAATGTCTGAAATAAAACAAATGACTATATTGCATTAACAAATTTCTTTTTAATCATGACATACTCAACTTTCTATGATATAACTCAAGCTGATGATTCAACGTTCTGTTTAAAAGATAAGTTTGTGTCAAAATAAATAAATAAATAAACTAGAGGAAAATACAAAACATTCTTCAGCTGAATGCTTCTTTGGTGCAGTCACATAGTTCTCGTTATAACACCCGTTTAACTGTGTTTCTAAAAAGCATGGCCGCCCCAGTGGTGCAGTGGTCTAAGGCACTGGCTTCTGATCATTCGTCCGTAAGGGGTCCGGGTTCGAATCTCGGTCAGGCATGGATGTTGTGTTTGTTTTACGGCACTGGCTCTCTCCCTTCCCTGGAGCCGGTGACCCTAAATTAGGGACGGGCGACTGCTTATAGCCCATTGAGTTGCTCACGGTGGTCGTTAAACTTCCAATCAAAAAAAAAAAAAAAAAAAAAGGCGTGACATATATATATAGCCCCTTATAGCCCATTGAGTTGCTCACGGTGGTCGTTAAACCTCCAATCAAAAAAAAAAAAAAAAAAAAAAGGCGTGGCATATATATATATATATATATATATATATATATATGGGATGTAAGGTCAGGTGATGCGTAACATCACAGCCTCTCCTTGACAAATGTCAACCCCGCCTTCTCGTGGTGCATCCTGTTTCCACTAAAGGGGCTCTGACGACCGACAATAGCGGTATAACCTATACCATCGGGATTAGAGGAAATGCTATCCCACACTCACCAATCCGCTTGGCCAGCGTGGTGAGTTATGGCCAAACCCCTCCAAAATGACTCCACAACTTAAATTTTGGCCCTCGGTCTCCGGCAGCTGGAATGTACCTGGCCAAGGCAGCGGTCAGTACGACATGAAGGCAGAGGGTGCTAGGAATCCCCGGAGGACCGGACTAGGCTGCCATCTGATGCTGACCTTGGCTACGTACAATGGACGCTCCCTATCTTCTGATTCAAGGCTTCTTGAATTGGAAGAGGAACTACAAAGGATCAAGTGGGACATCGTGGGGCTAAGTGAGGTAAGGAGAAAAGGAGAAGATCTCATTGAACTGAAAAGTGGACATCTCTTCTACTATCATGGGACAGATACTGGCAGAACTAGTGGTGTTGGATTTATAATAAACAAGAAACTGAAGGATAAAGTTGTAGAAGTTGAAAGTTCCTCTGACAGAGCTGCACGACTTGTTATCCAACTCTCGGAAAGATACCAGGCTCAGATTATTCAAACTTATGCACCCACCACAAGTCATCCTGAAGAAGAAATTGAAGAATTTTATGAGGAAATTTGTCATCTAAATAATAAAGGTAAGCAGCACTTGAAAATAATTATGGGAGATTTCAATGCAAAAATAGGGCAACGGCAACAGAATGAAACTTCAGTAGGTAAATTTGGTCACGGCAACAGAAACCAGCGTGGAAATACTCTCGTTGAGTTTGCAGAGGCAGAAGGGTTTTTCATCTTGAACTCCTTTTTCAAGAAAAAGCCACACAGGAAATGGACATGGAGACATCCAAATGGGACGACAAGTGAAATTGATTTTATTATGTGTAACAAAAAATTCGTCATAGAAGACTGCAGTGTGCTAAACAAGTTCAACACAGGTAGTGACCATAGATTGGTGAGATGTAAGATGCACCTCAACACTAAACTTGAACGTGGCAAGCTCATAAGACAAACAAAATCTATTGACATAACCAACCTTAAAAAACACCATAATACCTTCAAGTTGGAACTGAAGAACAGGTTCTCTGCTTTAGAAGGCCTAACATCGGAAGAAATGGACATCTCTGAAGTTAACAGAAAAGTAACCAAAGCTCTTATGGAAACAGCAACAAAATTAGCTGGGTCTAAGAACAAGTTGCATGTAAATAAATTATCAGGAAAAACGAAAATGTTGATGCAAAAAAGAAGAGAGATGAGGACAACTAAAGAAGATGTAACTTCCAAAGTGGAATATATAGAGCTATGCAAGACAGTAAGGAAAAGTATCACTGAAGACGTAAGAAAATTCAACTGTGAACTAGTGAGGAAAGCAATTGAAAACAACCAAAGCCTAAAGATAGCAAAGGGACATCTCAGTAAGGGAAGAAAACAGATTATGGCACTGAGAAAAGAAGATGGTTCTGTAACAAGAAATAGAGGCGAAATTTTGACAAGAGTGAAAGATTTCTACTCCAAATTATATGAAAGGGATGATACATGCACTCCAGACATCATGAAAGATACCAGTACCAGAGTTCCTCCAGTCCTTCCAGCAGAAGTTGCACATGCAATCAAGAACATGAAGCGGGGAAAGCTCCAGGAGAAGATGGAATTACTGTAGACATCGTACAAGAAGCAAGTGGAGAAATCGAAACAGTACTCGCCCAAATTTTCACTCGATGCCTTAATGAAGGAAAGATTCCTGAGGATTGGAACACCGCTACAATGATCCTGCTACATAAGAAAGGTGACATTGAGGATCTTGGAAACTACAGACCTATCAGCCTCCTATCAGTAGTTTATAAAATCTTCACTAAAGTTCTTTCACACCGCTTGAAGGTAACACTGGACATGGCTCAACCGAGAGAACAAGCTGGATTCAGGAGTGGCTACAGCACAATAGATCATATCCATGTGCTGAGAGAACTAATTGAAAGAGCGAGGGAATATGAACTTCCATTGTGCATGGCTTTTATCGATTATGAAAAAGCCTTTGATTCAGTGAAACCATCAGCAGTTACAATGGCTCTGAAAACCTGCGGTATTGAAGATGCATACATTAATATTATTAATAACATCTATGAAAATGCAAGTGCAAAGATTAGGCTGTTTGAAAATACAACACAAGTAAAAATTGGAAAGGGAGTGAGACAAGGTGACACCATATCTCCGAAGCTCTTTAATGCCACATTGGAGGGTGTTTTTCAGTCGCTGAGCTGGGAAAACAAGGGGATAAAGATTAATGGAGATTATCTAACCCACCTTCGTTTTGCTGATGACATAGTCATTTTTGCAACTACCCCATCAGAGCTGCAGAGTATGATCCAGGAACTTGCTGACAAGAGTAAAGAAGTGGGATTAAAAATGAACTTTCAGAAGACAAAAGTGATGTTCAATGCTTTTACAAGAAATGAAGATTTATCGATTGATGGAGAAAAGCTGGAGATAACAGACACGTACGTTTATCTTGGACAGCAGATATCTAGTGAGGGTCACATTGATGAAGAAATTAATCGGCGTACAAAACTTGCCTGGTGAGCTTTTGGAAGAAACAGCATAATTTTCAAGAGCAATATGCCATTATGTCTTAAAAGAAAAGTGTTTGATCAATGCATCCTTCCAGTGCTTACGTATGGTGCAGAGACGTGGACCTTAACTAAAAGAGACATACAAAGGCTGCAGACAACTCAAAAAAGCATGGAGAGGTGCATGCTTGGTGTAACCAGGAGAGATAAGAAGAGGAACTCGTGGATCCGAAAAATGACAAGAGTGGAAGACATGATCAGAGTTAAATCCCTGAAATGGCAATGGGCTGGACATACTGCCAGAAGGACAGATCATTGATGGACAGCCGAAATTTTAGATTGGATTCCAAGGGACAGGAAAAGACCCAGAAGAAGACCACATGAGAGATGGGTGGATGAAATTCGAAAGTATGCAGGGGTGACATGGAGGAGACTGGCACAAGACAGACCGTTGTGGAGGAAACTTGGGGAGACCTTCGTCCAGCAGTGGATTGATAATGGTTGACAATGATGATGATGATGATATATATATATATGTATAAGAGATGGGGACAACTAAAGAAGATGTGACTTCCAAAGTGGAATATATAGAGCTATGCAAGACAGTACAAAAAAGTATCGCTAAAGATATAAGGAAATTCAACTGTAAACTAGTGAGGAAAGCAATTGAAAACAACCAAAGGCTAAAGATAGCAAAGGGACATCTCAGTAAGGGAAGAAAACAGATTATGGCACTGAGAAAAGAAGATGGTTCTGTAACAAGAAAAAGAGGCAAAATTTTGACAAGTGTGAAATATTTCTACTCCAAATTATATTAAAGGGATGATACATGTACTCCAGACATCATGAAAGGTACCAGTACCAGAGTTCTTCCAGTCCTCCCAGCAGAAGTTGCACATGCAATCAAGAACATGAAGCGGGGAAAAGTTCCAGGAGAACATGAAATTACTGTAGACATCATAGAAGAAGCAAGTGGAGAAATTAAAACAGTACTCGCCCAAATTTTTACTTGATGCCTTAATGAAGGGAAGATTCCTGAGAATTGGAACAATGCTAAATGATCCTGATACATAAAAAAGGTGACATTGAGGATCTCGAGGATGTTCTAATGTTGCACCGCCATGGAATACTTTCACTTCTAAAGTATAGCTTCATATTAAGGCCCAATTACAGATTCTTTCAGTCGGCAGAATTCCTTTACTTTGAAGAAATGACACAGCACTTCCTTCATCTCGAGGTAAATCCCAAATTTTCATATTGTTGAACACCACAGAAACAGATAACCGAATTACATGAGAATCCCGTTGCTTCCCCAGTGGGGCAGTGGTCTAAGCAATGGCTTCTGATCATTTGCCCAGCAGAGAGGTCTGCATTCGAATACCGGGTAAGGCATGGTTTAAGGTTATGTTTGTCTTTCGGAGGTTTATCCGTTGAGTTCCTTGTTCACCTATGTACACTGCCGTCGTTGAAACACAGAATGTATATATCTGTCCACCAAGTTCAATATGTATGTCAACGTGTCTGTCAAGCAAGTCCAATAAATTATTTTATTTTTTTACACCTTCAATCAAAAGAAGAAAAAAATGAATAACGTTTTCAATAATCCAAATAAAGAGATGTTATCTGCGGTACTGATGTAGTGTCATGTACAGTTTCGCATACAAATACGCTATCTCCAGATTTAAAAAAATCGCAATATTACTGCTATTTTTGCGATATATTTCCTTTGTAAATTGTATGTACCAAAAACAAACTCATCACGTCGTTCATTACAGCTAAATTCTAAAAAGAAATTCATGTAGCGCCATCTATCGAAAATTGTGACATTTACGGATATATTTCTACTGGTGCCCGGTTAATGCATAAGTACCGAAAACAATAATGAATGAGTAGATGCATTCTGCCAACGCCCCCTGAAAAAAGGCTGCAGCACCAATTCTTGACGTCATCACGGGAAGACCTTGCCATGACCGCCCTACCCAGTGGACTGGTGCTATCTAACGTGACGGTGATCTGCCGTACTTGGATGATTACGAAACTATAACAGTTGAAATTATGTTCCAACTATTTGAAACAGATATTTGCAATGGTAAAAAAAGGTATTTGTACTGAATAGATAGAACAAGATCTGTAAACTCAATTGTTATGTTTTTTTTCATCTATTAATTTTTTTACGGGGGTGGGTGTTTTTCGAGGGCAAGTGATGATACAATACATGGATTCTATAACTGAAAGACAATTGCAATGAAACTTGGGGGGTTTGTTTAGCAACTCGATTTTAAGCTGTTTTGTTGGCTAAATAAAAATGGAAATTCAGTTTTAATTTTGCCACTTGCACCGGAAAGACCCCCCCCAAAGTTAATAAATAAGAGAACCTCGGTGCATTGAGTTTACAGATCTTGTTCTATTTATTCAGCGCAAATAAAGGCCGACGCATGAGGGACTGTTCAGGAATCTCTTAATCTTTTACCTTATTTTTCCATTCAGAAACTCATTCATTCTTTTAGTAAACGAAGATGTTTAATAGATACTTTCTTTTAACTTTTTAAATTTTGTTTAACTTCAAGTAAGGATCCTTTAAAAATGCCATTTTTACTTCCTTCCACACAGATCAGACAACCAACTGAGAGAGTGGGAGCCTGAACAAGAGTTTCCGCTTGCAACAGGAAGTATACAATTTATTTAGAAATCACCTTTTAGAACACTCTACATATACTTAGTAAGAGGTTCATGGTAAAGGTATTTCAAATTAAAAAATTAGTAAAAATTAAGACTAAACAAAATAACTTTTTAAATTATGAAAAAATAGGAAAGTAGTGTAACACGATAGTACAGGAAATACGAAAAGATGAAAAAACATAAATGGATTCAAATTTTTTTATTATTATTATTAGTGCCAAATGCTTTATTTTTAATTTATGAGGTTCCGTAATGATTAAATAATTCACTACATTATAATCAGTAAATTGTTGAAATCTTTTGTATATACGTAAAATTGAATTTAAAACTATATTTTTATTTTTCCAACACAATACCGACAAGCTGTCGAACATATGTCAAAGTTGGGCGAGAAGGGCATTAAGATGAGGCTCTTCTTGGCAGACCAGAGCAAGACTTTCGATAGAGTATCGCACGAGTTTGTCGGAAGATTGTTCGAAGCCCATGGCTTCGGAGTATTTGTCCGAAGTGCAATTGGGGCGTTGTACAGAGACCTCCGGGAGAGTCATTATTGCCGGATGTCTGTCCTCCCACTTTGAGGTTCAAAGTGGAGTTAGGCAGGGATGCCCTCTCCCTCCCCTTTTGTTTGTTTTGGTCTTGTAGACCCTTTTGAGAAGAGTTGCCAAGAAGGATAGTGTTAGGGGTTTTCCGGTCCCGCGGAGGGGGAGTCGTTGAAGTACCTTGCGTACGCAGATGTCTCCTTCTTCGTCGACTCGGAAAGAAGCTTGAACGGGATGCTTTCGCTGGGTACTGCATTGCGACCGGTGCCCGTCTCAATGAGGAGAAGTCGAGTATTATGCTCTGGGGCAAGTGGGAGAGGTCAGCGGTTACAGGTTTAGCTGTGACCGATGGGGCCCGTTCGGATACTCGGTATCCAGTTTTCTAAGGAAGGGGTCCACGTGAGCACCTGGGGTAAAGTTGTGGCGGAGATGAAGAAGGAGCAAGAACGGTGGCAGGAGGTGGGTATTTCAAGAGTGAATCAGGCCAAGTTAGCTAATGCGCTTCTGGTTTCGAAATGCACTGTTGCCGGGGAAATTGAGTCCCCAACCGGAAGTCTCATGAAGCAGATGGAGAGAGAGCGGTCTTTGGCTTCATTTGGCCCGGGAAGAAGACCGAGGAGGTGGGTCGGGCGGTCCTGTCAAGCACCTTCCGACATGGCTCAGTGCACTCCAGTTTAAGAGTGTGAAGGGAGCCCTGGTCGCCGAACACCCGTGTGGACCTTTGGCCTCTTATTTCACGGGGTGGGACTCGTCCAAATACGTTCCTGGCCACAGATTTGTTGGCCCCCAGCGCGAGAGGATGCATAGGTCTTACCAGCTTAGAGGTCGCCTGAAGGACTTTGCGGAAGCTGACCACGCCGGAAAGAACACGCAGCAGATGTACGTTGACCTGCTCCCTAGACCTAGGGAACACGTCGTCAAAGATTTCAACGTTCCTAGGAACTTTTCTATGAGAAAGGCTTGGATGAGCATTCACTCGACGGGTGTGGACTGCAAGAAGAGGGACTTTAGGTGGCGGTTAACGTACAATGTCCTTCCAACCTGGAGTACACAGTTTCGGTGGGGTGGCATCTCTTCCAATAGGTGCCTTTCATGTGTGGGCATTGAGGACAGGTTCCATCTCTTTCAGGCCTGCCCCATGGCGCACCAGGTTTGGCAGGGAATCTGGACTTGGGCTTGGCACCAAATGCTTGACGCCCTCCAGTTTCACTGACAGTCTCCCGTCCGGGTCTCTGTCACCTGGTCACCTCTGAAAGGGATTTTTGTCTGCCTACATGGATGTTTCGGGTGTACCTTTGGGTTGCACCCGCCGCCTATTTGTGTGCGGGTCCTTTCGAGTTCTTCGGAGGATCTGTGTGACTCGGGGGTTTGTCTGGTGTTGCTTGTTGGGCCGTGGCGGAAGTGTGTGTAAACATCAGTGAACCATGTCCAGGTGTTTACCTGGGGCGTGGTGAACAGTGTGAAGATGTGTTGCAACAAAGTTCTATATGGGGGAGGGGACGTCGTGCGAGAGCACATTAGGGCGCTCCCAGCCCCCATGATTTGCGGGTCTTATGCGAAGACAACACAACTATCTAGGGCATTCAAGTTAAACAAAATTTCTTTCTGAATATGTTAGATGCAAAAAGTGGTTTACCTTCAGTTAGGAAATCTTTTTGCACCTATAAAACTTAGAACTATAAAACTTAGTTTTAACACCCTGTTGGTTGGTGTTAAAACTAAGTTTTATACTTTTAAACAAAAAAGTATGAATCCAATTGTTATAAAAAAGCAAAGACATTGCTCTTTCCATGTTTTAGCAACACACAGAAACCGAAAAATCGTTATTTGGCCACTGCCAAATAACAATTTACGGTCGTTCGTCAAATTCAACAGGTCTTCCTGTAGTGACGTCAGAGAGCAGGAGGGGCTTGAGGCCCCACCCTGAAATTTGTCTTGCCACCCTGCCACCCATCCAGTTCAAAATGGGCCATCTTTCAGTATATTCAACTTTGAATATAATCAGGACTTTGCCAAGTATTAAGTCTTGTGTTTCATTACACGTAGCCCTAGGAAGTGCGTTGTTTACTTTCCCGCAGAAAGGTTTTCAAAATAGCATCCGCAGGGCCTTGGAAATTCAATTGCCCTCCACTCTTCCCATTCCTTAGTTTAAGCCTCTTTTTCATGATTGTATGGAAAGAGGGGGGCTAATGAGGAGGGTGCATTGGAATTAACTGAAGGAGTCTCTACTAATTGTTCTGCTCTCTCTCTCTCTCTCTCTCTCTCTCTCTCTCTCTCTCTCTCTCTCTCTTTTTTTTTTTTTTTTTACGAAATAGGGAATTTCAACACGGAATGTGGAGTATAAAGATACAGTAGCACTTTTAAGACTGCCCCGGCACAGTGAAAATGCAGGATGTGGCGGACGACTGCTTTGTAGGGGTTGGGTACAAGGCAAAGTCGCTGGCTTGAAGGAACGGAGTGTTAAGGAGGGGGGAGGTATTGTGTCTGTGTGGCGCGACTTAAAATTTGATTTAGATAAACAAAAACGACGTTTTCCTTTAAATTGTTCAAGTACAGTTCTATTTTCGTAAGGGAAAATGCAAAATTTTGAAAAGCAATTTAAGACAATGCATTCAGAGCCAGCAAAAAGTTGAAGGCGACATTCTAACAAATCTGGTATCGTACACCAGTGGCGTAACTGATCAGACCCGTGTGTGTGTGTGTCCAGATGGAGGGTTGAAAGGATTGCACGAATTCCTTTGTAGTGGGTAGTGAAAAGGATTGAACATTAGTTCTTCCAGTGTTTTGTAAAAAAAAATGCTATCAAGCTTGCCGCACCAAAAATAATGCTCGTCCATCCGGATTTCGAAGTCTAGCGATGTCCCTGTAAGACATCACTTCTAACTGACCTTAAAATCAATACAAGGGCATCCTGAAAGTAATACCTCCTTTAATAACTTTTGAAATTTTGAAGTGATTTTAATGAAACTGCACTGACATGTAAGATATGTTACCAATGTGGAAACTAAATTTTTTCAGAATCGGAAATAAAGACCATGAATGACAGAGGAAAGCAGTGATCTGTAATTGAATTCCTGAAAAAAGATGGATGTGATGCTTCAGAAATCCACAGAACTCTGCTGTCAGTGTATGGAGCTGACACAATCGATATCAGTAGCGTCGGAAGATGGATAAAGAGGTTTCGAGAGGGAGAAAGTTCAATGTCGGACAAACAACGGAGTGGAAGACCCGCAACTGCAATGACAGATGCCAACAGGCAGCGAGTGAAAGACCTCATCACAGCTGATCGTCGTGTCACCATCCAGGAGTTGTGTGATGCAATTCATTGTGGTCATAGTATTATGGAAACATTGATTTGGGATCTGGGCTACAGAAAAAATTGTTCAAAGTGGATCCCAAGAAACCTGAACCATGGGGACAGGGGGTTAAAGCAGAACTGAACTGGTATCCATTTTGTGAGAATCTCTGCGAATGAGAAGTCTTTTTAAATATTTAAATAAGATTTAAATATTCAATTGATGTATTATTCAAATTTGCCTTATAATGATCAATATGATTTTGTGTGTGTGTTCAAGTAACAGCAGTGTAAGGTATACATTGTAAGAGAACAGACAATTTATGCTTATAAAACACTGCTGGACATTTTGTGAAACTTCTCCTCAAAGACACCATGTTGTTCGAACTGTTAAGAGGGGTTGCGTAAGTACATGGTGATATTCTCTACGCCTTCTTTCATGTTGGAAGGCGGAACCGAAAGGACATTCACTACGAGGTGTCAACAATACAACCCCAAAACGTGGAGGGGTTCACGGAGAGGCAGAGACGATAACTGAGGAGGACATTCGAAGTTGCTATGAGGAGGAGAAAGAGCTCTTTTTATGTTCGGCGGATGGTAACCACACGAATGTCAGAATGTAAATAAATATGTACTTCTGTAAATAGAGTTGTGTCTTAAAATTTAATAAATGTTTGTAACCTCATCTAGTATTTCCCTAAGGGCTGTCTCTCTACAGTATGTTGTGAAGGACGTAAAGAACCAAACCCAAATGGGCTTGGAACCCACAGGGCCACTAGAACATCTCACACATTTTTAAACCAATCATTTTTGCATTTTCTTGTTAGCACTGATTCGTCCAAAAATTATGGGATACGTACTTCAATATGGCGGGAATATTTTTATTGTTTCCTCATCATATTTTGCGATTCAAAGGTACTCAAAAGAAAGTTTTTACATTTTCCCTCTGGACTAGCTCATCCCATTTAACGGGCGGCATAATTTTACAACCTACCCAATACATCCTTCCTATCACAACTGCTGTGATGTGAGGACTTTAAACATAGGCTATATAATATGAGACTTACATACTTTCTAAGAAAAATCAGTCCATAATAAGATAATGTGCGTGACAACAAACAAATGTGAAACCGCTAAATATTCCCAATTACATGGCTTTTCAAATGAAACGTAACATCATTCCTTTAACAGTGGCAAATTGTGTATGAGTTCATCATACTTCAGTTCTTCAGCATTACTCATGTCGTAACTTGTTACGTACGAATATATACTGTTAAAAATACGGAGATCAGTCGATCGAACTGCCATCGCAATGGTCCTATTCCCCAGGAATGCACAACCCAAAATGACAGATTACTATACCTAAAATAACAAGCGACAGGCAAGCGATATGTGTTATTGCGTTACTTAATTAGTCGAGCGGATCTCAGCACCGACCAATTGGCGTGAAACGCCAGTCAAAGTACGACGAAGTATGGTAAGATACGTATTATTTGTAAATCAGAGGTTTTATCCCGTTTTTCCTGCCAACAACGTAACCTTTTTCTTTTGTACTCTACCGCCCGTCATTGCGGTACAGCAACGAACCTTCCTTTTAACCATGCAAAAGCTTCACATCATTGCCGTACCTATGCATTAGGCCTACCACAGGGCATGGCAGTTACAGGTAAATATTACGATAAAAATCTTTAAAAGACATTTGAATAATTAAATTTCTGCACCATTTACTATTAATTTCCATACTGCATAATCTGTACGTCTCACTTTCCCCGGGTACAAACGTTTTTCCAACAAAATAATTTAGGACGCTAACCAGATCAGATCATATGTAGAGGATTTTAGGAAGGGAGTGTCTGACCCCAGGTCTTAAACAACCCTTAGAAATAGGAAGCTAGGAGTTTGGGCTAGAGTGACCGACAGAACACTAACCTACACATTTACCCTATGCGTTATCATATGTTCAAGGGGTGACAGATTCTTGGCAACTAATGTTATGGTGGAAAAAAAAAGAGAGAAAAGTTATCTGGGTAATTAATATTTAAACTCGTGCAAATCAAAATTAGCCGCCCCGGTGGCGCAGTGGTCTAAGCGATGGCCTCTGATCATTCGTCCGAACGGGGCCCGGGTTCGAATCCCGGTGAGGCATGGATGTTATGTTTGTCTTACGGCACTGGCTCTCTCCCTTCCCTGGAACCAGTTACCCTAAATTAGGGACGGGCAACTGCTTATAGCCCACTGAGTTGCTCACGGTGGTCGTTAAATCTCCAATAAAAAAAAAAATAAAAAAATTATTGTAAAAGTTGAATTTAAGTGAAAACTAAAATTTGGGAGATGGGTGGATGCATTTCGAAACAAAAAGTAAATTCGATTATCTTAAGGCCATGATAAATGAAAATATAAAAAAAATGCAAAACGGATGTTTGAAAATTCCCAAAAGTTATAATTGAAGGTTTGCGTTTTTTGAATGCTCGATGAGTTGAGGCACCTGCAAGTGTGAAATACGTAATTATGGTTTACATGTGTACCAAATTTGTAATCATTTGATCATCACAGCATTTTATAGGCTGTGATGATCAAATTAGTGGTTAGGACGAAATGCATTAATTAAATAAACAAACTCCCCGGGGTTGTTTCCGGCCTTAGGCAATGAACTTCAACTGTCAACTAATTCTTCACTGCACAAGGTTTTGGGTTTTGAAAGACCACTTGGCCTGCATTTATTTTAAAAACTTAACCAAATACAAAACAAAAACAACAAAAAAAAAAAAAAACAAGGTGTTTCCATCAATTGAAAAAATACCCAAATCAACACTTTGTTTCTGTTCGAACACAATCAGCTTTTCATTTGCTACCCTGAATTTCACATTGGCCACTTTTACAGGCAATAATCTCACTTAAACTCAAATCTAGTTGTTACAGCACTATTTAGATTTTTTTCACAACACTTCCATGACGTAAGAATCAGATTAATCCCTTTCGGGTGGTCTGCGAACATATTTCACCCAGAAAATCAAGATTTGCAAAAACACATAAATACTCTTTACTTAGGGAACATAACACAAACACTGTGGATAAGTTTGGACAGCTGAAGTGCAATCTCTCCCTCTCTTCATGAATTTATAGCTTATTGTATACACAATACAGATTTCATTTCCTTTCGAGCACACCCCTCAAACCAGTTTCCTTAACCAACATTAATTTTAAAATTACAATAACTGAGCAAAAATTTATAAATAACCAAAAGTTACTTCAGTAACTCTACCAGAAAATTTGCACTAAAATTTAATATACTCAACATTCTAGCATTACTTGATACAAAATCACTCTCAACACTCTACTAAACATACTGCACTAAATACCTTACTCAATTACCTCAAAAGTTATTACACAATAATGCTGACAAATATACTTAAAATTAACCCTGTCATCTGGAAAAATTCAAAATACTTCACTATACAAACTTGCTCTGAGTACACAATATCCCACCATGTAAATAAAAGGCAAACACTAACTCTCAACACTCCTGGACACAAATTCATACTTATCTGCACTCCCACTGTTCATAATAATTTAAAATAAACCACTAATTCTGACCAGCATTTATAAACAAATTAATCTAAAAATTCAAACTTGTACCATGTAAGCTTTTAGTAATTTTACCAACTCGTGTAGTAAGCCACTGAGGTAAAGGGTAGGCAAAACATCTCGGTCAAATCACTCAATTTCACTAAAAACAAAATTCTCACTGTGAGGAAGTATTATTTAGGTTGAAGGTGAGATTGGGTCGTGAATCCAATCAGGCCTATGCACCAAAATGGAAGAATAAGTGTGACATATCACCCTGTCCTGTTTTCTTCATTTACTGTTTTTGGGACAACACTCCTGCACTCTCCTTGCTCGGAATAGCTCCCTACGGGTCTTCGGCTTACCGGGGGTGGAAGAACAATCCCCCAATTGTTTCCATCTATACCCTTTCAGACGCGAAGCATTTTTCACATACGGACAGCACCCTGCAAGAACTTTCTTGCCCACAAATTACTTTTCTCTGGTACACACAAATTCCAGAAAAACACTATACGAAGACTCGCAATATTTCCAGAAATATCTTTTCATTTCCTAGACACACAGCTTCCAGGAGAATTAACACTATTTTCCAGAAAAATACACTACACTACTCATTTCCCAGAAAAATACTCTATATCACCCATTTCCCAGAAAAATGCACTACATTGCAGAACCATTTATTTCCAGAAAATTACACCTATTGAGAACTATTTCCAGAAATCACCTCCTGAAGAATTCCAACATTATACAAGGGTAATATACAGGCCAACACTTTATTAACCTAGTCTGCATGCATGCCTTTTTTTAATGTCTCCCACTCATGAAAATCCATTCCCCAGATCCATCAACTGATATTGGAAACTAGTCCACCCTACTACAAAATGGTACAGACAATTTTTACACCCATTACTTGCCAAACTAGAAAATCACCATAACCTGCCTCCAAGACGCAAATTTTAACTACTTGGCCCTGTATGTGTATAAATACAAATACAATTTAAATATTATTAAAAACTACCAAGCACAAAAAGTTAAATTTCCTAAATAAAAATAAATTACTGGTTTGATAGGTTGTTCTTCAAAATAGCTTATAACACAATTATAATGCTATATACTAATGCCCTGCCACATGAAAAATTACATTCCCTGTCTGTTGCCTGTACAAGATTACCAAATTAGAACAGCAATAAACATGACTTGCACAAATTATTAGCAGTACTCTCATCCCGAATTTTAACACACACTGAACATCATACTACAGAGGAGACTCGTCATAGCAGAAAACAAGCGTGCCACTTGAAAAAAAGTAACAATTTGAACCAAACTTTATCATGATTATCAAAATTTTGTTTTTGGAAAAATGGTTTCTTTTTTTAGCAGACCGGTTATTTTAAGTTATTACCGCAGAACCCTGTTATGTCCGCAGTTGGATAACAATTTTACCTTGGAGCTGAATGCAACACGCTCTAGTACACAGAGATTCACCTAACTGCCGAACAAGATAAAAAAAAAAAAAAACTAAGCTTTTCCCCCCATGTTTTTCTTCCTGAATTTTGAGCTCAGGTCATACATAACCAGAGGCAACATGGACCTGACTTTCAAAGCATAAATTAGCACATTACCTTTTGCTGACTTCATTTGAAAGACAAAATAAAAAAAAGTCCTCTTCCTCTAGCGGCAGTCATCTTTTTCTCCTCCTCTAGGGATGAAGGGTTGCAGTCCCTATAATACACCTAAGCATGGTTCCTCTGCTTGTCTTTATGGACGGAAAACAAAATATCGGTTCCTAGATGAAAGGCCACCTGCAGGAATCGTTCCCCGGTTTTAGGAAGGGCTATTCTTTCAGATGGTTGGAAGCCGGGCGAACTCACAATGGTTTCCGTAGGGGTCCTACACACTGCCTCCTGGGTAAAGCGGATTCAGCTTCTCTCCATCTTGGATTTCATAGGATGGTACAGGCAAGAAACATTGCTGGTCATCGCTGGCAGATAGCCAGCAAACTGAGAGCGAGAAAAATTTTCAATTTGCTTTAGTTGTTTGCTTTTTTTTTCATTCAAAATATTCAGCCCGGCGTGGGACACAGGGTCCACTCACGGCTTTTTCTTTCAATAAATCCGAACACCAGAACTAATTTTATTTTCGCCGAGCAAGCCAAGCTCAAGAAGAGTTGGCTGGGGCCCCCAACGGAGCCTTTTCGTTGTTCTTCTTACATGCTGGCCTGCCAAAAGAGAAGATAAGAGTGACGCTTTCTCCCTTGAAAGTTGGGGTGCTTGAAAACCCCTGAACCCCCCGCCCCCCATTGGCTAAACTCTTCCCCTTAGTAACCAACGACTTCGCTGGCCATTGGCTAACAGGTTCCCGCCAAAACTCTGATACTGGACCACATGGCCTTCCGCCCTGGCCAGCCAGGGTGACCTCTGACCTCCACGCAGGGGAAATCATCTGCATGTCGAAGTGACCTTGCTCTAAAAATAGCCTATCTGGTTTAAGAGAACTTTTGGTGACACGTTTTCAGAGACTTCTAAACTTTCCCAAACATGGCGGGCCGCCCCGGTGGCGCAGTGGTCTAAGCGATGGCCTCTGATCATTCGTCCGAACGGGGTCCGGGTTCGAATCCCGGTGAGGCATGGATGTTGTGTTTGTCTTACGGCACTGGCTCTCTCCCTTCCCTGGAACCAGTGACCCTAAATTAGGGACGGGCGACTGCTTATAGCCCACTGAGTTGCTCACGGTGGTCGTTAAACCTCCAATCAAAAAAAAAAAAAAAAAAAAAACATGGCGGACTCTAAAAGAAAGATTTTGGCTTTTGCACAAATTTACAGAACGCTTCCCCTCATTACGTGATTAATAGCGAATAATTTTGTTTTCTGAAAGGGTTGATGGTAACTTCTTGCTCGCCTTTTCCATTCTAATGCACAAAAGTAAAAAGCAAATTAATCCAAAAGAAAAAGAAGTTTAATTCTTATTATCCCCCCCCCTTTTTTTTTTAAGAAATTTTGCTTGTCTGGTCAGGGCTGAGAAATGAACGAACATGGCCATTATTCCCTCACTTTATCGCCTCCTCCAAACAAAGAGTTTGAAACGTGGACTGTAGAGGATTTTCATTCTATGTGTTTTATTTTTATTTTTTTCCCTAAATCTCAGCGAAGTGATCAGTTTCCCCAAGATTTACGAACATGAAAATTCTCGACAGGACACTAAGATCTGCTACGCCGCCCCGGTGGCGCAGTGGTCTAAGGCGCTGGCCTCTGATCATTCGTCCGTAAGGGGTCCGGGTTCGAATCCCGGTCAGGCATGGATGTTGTGTTTGTCTTACGGCACTGGCTCTCTGCCTTCCCTGGAACCAGTGACCCTAAATTAGGGACGGGCGACTGCTTATAGCCCATTGAGTTGCTCACGGTGGTCATTAAACCACCAATAAAAAAAAATAAAAAAAAGATCTGCTACCGTTTCATCACACGTTTGATACGCATTCAAGACTGCCATGCCAACTGGTATCCGCTCGACCAATTCGGTAGCGCAGCAGGTATATCCCTTGCCCACGTCAAGACACTACGCCGTTCCCTTCACCAGTCGGTACCACAACTTAGGATGGGCAAAAAACCTCGATGTTGCAGAAGCCGATACATCGAAAAAACATCGAGGTTTCGCGACCGATGTTTGGAACTCGAAGAGAATATCTTCTACGAAAAGTAAATGCATTTTTTTTTGTTACATTCATAACTATACAGAAGAAAGAAATATCACCTTCGTATTGGTTGTTTTACTTGATTCGTTGGCGAAAACCGAGATCTTTTCCTCGAAGGCATGTGAGCCGATGCATCGAAAAAACATCGAGGTTTCGCGACCGATGTTTGGAACTCGAAGAGAATATCTTCTACGAAAAGTAAATGCATTTTTTTTGTTACATTCATAACTATACAGAAGAAAGAAATATCACCTTCGTATTGGTTGTTTTACTTGATTCGTTGGGGAAAACCGAGATCTTTTCCTCGAAGGCATGTGAGCCGATGCATCGAAAAAACATCGAGGTTTCCACCGATACATCGAAAAAACATCGAGGCTTTAAGAAATATTATTAGTTACCTGGGGTTGAATTGGTGAGCAATTACCATTACATTGAACAGAGATTTTACCCACCGATATGCTCATTCGGTGCTGCAGATCAAGAAGTGTGAAATCTTTGGCTGTGTTAGCAAGACATCGTGGTTCACACCGATACATCGAAAAAACATCGAGGTTTCCACCGATATATCGTGCGTTTTAACTGAGATTACGTTACTAGATGTTGAGTATCACTGTTATATTGAACAGAGATTTTACAAATCGATCGCCCATTCATTGTTGCCGATGGAAAAGTGCGAATTCTTCAGTTTATTAGAGAAACATCGAGGTTTTCACGATACATCGAACGTTTTAACGAATATTATGTTAATGGATGTTGAACTGGTGAGTATCAGTGTTATATTAAAAAGATATTTTACAAATCGTTTGCCCATTTACTGGCGCAGGTGGAAAAGTGCGAGTTTTTCAGTTTATTAGCAAACCATCGAGGTTCCCACCGATGCGTCGAGCGTTTTAACAAATATTATGTTAATTGTTGTTGAACTGGTGAGTATCACTGTTATATTAAAAATAGATTTTACAAATCGTGTGCCCATTTACTGGTGCAGGTGGAAAAGTGCTAGTTTTTCAGTTTATTAGCTACTAATGCATCGAGCATATTTTAGTTATCCGATGTTATTGGTGAGTATTCACTGTTATACTGAACAGAGATTTTGCACATTGAAAACAACGAATTTTTCGGCTTATTAGCAAAAACATCGATGTTTTGTTAATGAGTAACCACCGATGTGCCCATCCCTAAACACAACCCGATTGAAGTAAAATTTTGAAGTCCTGCATTGAACGCCTTCTTTACTGATTGCAAGGGGTTGCGCGTACCGCAACCCCCACTACCAAAAATTATGCACCCCAATCAACCGCAGTTTGCGGATGTGACAGACGTCAGCCCATCTAAGTGCAATGATTGGCCTCTGACTTACAGTGCCTAGAAGAGATAGTGTGACGTTCTCCTTAAGATGTCCCTCACGGTTTTTTTGTTGTTTTTTTATTGGAGGTTTAACGACCACCGTGAGCAACTCAATGGGCTATAAGCAGTCGCCCGTCCCTAATTTAGGGTTACTGGTTCCAGGGAAGGGAGAGAGCCAGTGCCGTAAGACAAAAACAACATCCATGCTTTACGGGATTCGAACCCGGACCCCGTTCGGACGAATGATCAAAGGCCATCGCTTAGACCACTGCGCCACCGGGGCGGCCTCACGGTTTTGTGGCCAATCATCACGAAATGACAGAGAGCGCTGGCATCGGAAGTTACGTTAGAATGCTTCATCGGCTTAATGCTATTCAGTGGTGGGAAGTTTGCCAAGTTTTTTCCTGCCTTACGAAACTTCAAATTTTCAAAAAATAAAGGTTAGTGGAGGGAAATATTTTTGTCAGTATCTTTCATGGAGGTAGGAATAAGGGGAGAAAGCACTCTCTGTTGGCGCAATGCAATCCAATTGAAGCCAGCAAACGTCACTGCAGCCATCTTAAGCCTAACATGAGCAGACTATGCAATAGCTGTTAGTGCTGTGCGAGGCATGAAGTTGGGAATTTGCTTTTAATATTAATAAATTTGCCATTCTTTATTATATTAATCGTTGATATACTGTTCTCAACGATATTATTAGTGAGTGGATTTATCAATGTTTAGGGCGTTACGACTTCCACATTTTTAGAATTTAGGAAACATTTCGGCTGACTTGTGGGGATGAGCTAAGTACCAGTGTTTTTTCTCATTTTGTAGGTAAAACCGCCGTGTAATTTCATTGTTTTTAAAGTTGTGTGTATGCTAATCTAAGTTTAGTGACGGGTTCTAACCTAATTTTAGTGACGTTTTACAGATATCTCCTCTGTTAAAATGAAGAGAATATGATAGTGTACGCAAATTAATGTTAAGCTGTAAGACCCCAATATTACTTTATCATAGAGATATTGTGATTTTGCCTTTTCACCTGTGAACACGCACATGCCTTGAAAGATTACTTTTCCGAGGAAATTGCTTGGAATATACATCACGTTGTAAAGCTTTCCACCTGAATGAACAAGCAAGTGCCTTGAAAGATGACTTTTCTGAGAAAATTGCTTAGAGCACACATTACATTGATGAGGCTTTTCACCTGGGTGAAGGAGGATGGGTTGTTAATTGTTTGGAGCACAGATCACATTGGTGAGGCTTTTCCTTGATGTGAATGAGTAAATGCTTCGTGCACCTACTGTGGTTCAGAGGAAACTCTAGAACTTTTATTCGTTGATTTTAACTTTTCAAAACATATCTGGAATTGGTTACATCAATATTTAAATTATAAAGATAAATTTTCGACTCACCAAATCTTATATCATCTTCCTCTTTCCCGCTCTGAATCTAAAAATATAATAATACATCATGCAAATAATTGCAATTGCAAAATATATCATTTGGAAAAACAGAACGCTTTATCTTTTGAACGAAAATCTAAAAATACAGAAAAGATCAAAATTGCCATAAAATGTGACCTTAGAAGATATTTGGAATTTTGAAACCAGAAATAACGGTGCTCAAAAACTTTTAATAAATGGAAGCCTTTCGCTCCATTTAACTATAATAAAGGATCAAAATTTTTAATAAAATCATAGAGTAACTTATTTTTATTTTAAATATTTTTAGCTAAGATGTTAAACGATATAAAACTTAATGATATGCAGTTTTCTTAAAAACATATTATTTGGGCTCCCGATATAGTGTTAGTATTTTGTTCAAAACATTTAAATATAATATTTAATTCAATTTTGACTATATTATAAAGTTTTTAACAATTTACTGACTACTAGTAAAATATACAAATTCATTCCACATACGAGATTATTGTAGATAAAGAATAAAAATAACTGTCGCTAATAATAGTAATGTAAAGGATCTATTGATGCTTTTTCAATACCATCTTTCATATTTCTTGTGCTATTGTTTTACATCACGTTCCTGTCCTTTCTTGTTTTAAACAATTATTTTGCTTATTCTACTTTTTGTCAGTTTTTTTTTCCTAAAATGCCTTTGACAGGAACCTCATATGTTTTGTAGAGTGTTCTTCAAGGAGATTCCTAGATAAATTGTATACTTCCTGTTGCAAGCGGTCACTCTTGCGCAGGCTCCCACCTCCTCAGTTGGTTGTCTGCTCTGAATGGAAGTATGAGGAAATGTTAGTTATTACAGGTTCCACTCTTATGAATATTTCATATTTCAAAATTTAGAAAAAAATAATTAAACACAGTATTTTATTTTTTTCTAAAATTATGCATGAATGTGCATGTAAATGCTAAAATAAGGTAAGAGATTAATAGTTTCCTAAAGCAGTTCTTTAACAGTCCCTCATGCGCCGGACTTTTGTAAGTTTCGGATATGAGGTATAAATCAAAGAAACAGAACACTTTTTCGAGCAAATTGCTTGGAACATACATCGCATGTGTGAGGCTTTCCCAGTGTGAGTGAGTAAATACTTCGAAAGAACACTTTTTCGAGCAAATCGTTTGGAGCATACAGCACATTGGTGAGGTTTTTCCCCCGTCTGAATGAGTAAATGCTTCTAAAGATCACTTTTTCAAGCAAATTATTATTATTTTTGTTGATTGAAGGTTTAACGACCCCCGTGAGCACCTCAATGAGCAACAAGCTCATAATAATAATAAATAATCTGCGCCACCAGGGCGGCGCAAATTATTTCGAGCATACATCACATTGGCGAGGTTTTCCCCCAGTGTGAATGATCAAATGCTTCCAATGTTCACTTTTTCGAATAAATCGTTTAGAGCATACATCGCATTAGGGAAACTTTTCACCCATCTAAATGAGTTAATGCTTCGAAAGATCATTTTTTAGAGCAAATCGTTTGAAGCATAAATCACATTAGTCAAGCTTTCCCCCGTTTGTACGAGTAAATGCTCTGAAAGATCCTTTTTCGAGTAAATTGCTCGGAACATACAACACGTTGGTAAGACTTTTTACCTGTGTGTATAAGCATATGCTCCGAAAGATGAATTTTCCGAGTTTCTATTAGAATTTTTTCCTCTGTTAGCACAACAAAATGTCATACTGTTCAGTGCCATTCTGTCAATCAAAATGGGAAATTAAGTTGGTCATATCTAAATTGACTTCATATACGCGCTTTACTACTAAATGCTCTTCGAAAATTAAAGTATTTCATATGAAATGTTTCTCCTTTGCTTACCTGTGAAAAGTAACTGCAATTCAACAGTTGATTGCTAAAACGCAAAAGGCTTATTCGGGTGTTAGTGTGCTAGTTTTATTCAACTGTGGATTGTTTATAACGAAATTTATTTCCGAAATTAGTAACTTTTTATTCGTGAAGATGTCGAAGTTGATCAAGTATTGGTTGTCACGCGTTAAACCTACTGTGTGGTTAAACTTAAGTGCAGTACTGAAATCGACTGCAACAGTTATAAGATCAAAGGGAAATAATGTCAGCTATGAAAGGACTGGGAAATTCTGCATTAGGAAATAATAAAAGACGGAAAAGGCAAAGCAGATGTTTTGTGCCAGGATGTAATACTAGCTATAAATCCTGCAAAAATAAAATATCACTCTTTGCTGTCCTCAAAATTCCTGATATGTTGAGCAAATGGAATAAGGCGATTCCCAGAGCAGATAAGAAACTTGACGAAGTTGTGTTGTACTCTATTTTAAATTCATTAGAAGGCTTCTTTTCAAAGCCACACTCTGCAACTAAATGGAAAGCACTAAATTTCAATATTTATCTTGATCCCATGTTCTCACCAAGAAATTTAGTCACTCATTGCTGAAAACTGAAGTACATTATTAAATAATTTATAAAGTTTTTAGGTTACTGAATTTCAAGATCTAATTGTATTATTGGAATGCAAATTATAAAGCCGATGTCTCATTGAGAAAATATTCCCCCTTTTTTTTCTGTTAAGGTTTCGAGGGGCAAAACATTTTCTTTTTGTTCAATATTTATTTTGTAATGTAAGTTGATGTTTCAGTGATTGTAAGCTGCATATTGGTCTCCAGTGTTTTTTCATAATGTAACCTATGTATGACTAAAACTTCCGAAGTATCTAACATTAATGGTGATGTTAACACAGTGCAAAGCTTAACTTAAACTACGATACGCTTATTAATGTATCTTGAGCACCCCACCCCGTTCGTTCGTTCTTTTTTTGATAAAGAAAGAAGTGTGTCGATTATTTCGTATGTACTTATCTGCTTATAAAATATCGTTCAAGAAGTACACATAATACTGACGAGCTAGGTGTGTGTCATAGAAACATGTGCGTTTTCGTCGTCCTTCCTCCCTGAAAAGCGACGTGCATCCGATGGCAGCGCCATCTACAGCTTTCATAATTCCGGGCAGCAACTATTTCTTCTACGCACTGTATCTGACTGGGGAAACAACATCAATGAGCATGGAGTTTCCACTGCCAGGTAAATATGAGAAATTTACTTCTGTTTTCATATTTAATTTTTCTTTTCCTTGCGCTCTGAAGAATCCCGTTCGTCACAGCCACAATCGGTAAAGGTGTAGTTTAGTGTCCTAAATTATTTGGCTAAAAATTTCGAAAAAGAAAAAGGATATACATATTTAAATTACGTAATTTTACAACAAATGGTTAAAAAATTTGATCTTTATAATGCATTTTTTTTACCGTAAAAATTACCTGCAAGTACGACGATGTCAACAAACGCCACAGCAGTGAGCAGGCCTCACGCAGCACTGCGGCGACGACGTCAAGCTTGCCTGGAATTAAAACGGTCATCTCCCACGGTCAATTCACGGGCGGAATACTACAAGATGAACCGGATATGTTCTTGCCAGGAAAGAAGGGGCGGCTCCTGCTATGGGGCTGTGGGGCTGCAGTCCCCCACCCCCTACCCAAAGCAGTTTTTTCATGCTGTACCAAGAGAGAGAAGTTTTCTGAACTCAACTGGAAGTTTTTCCTGCATAACACCACTGGGAGCGGAAGGAACGTTGGCGGACTGCGTGGCTTGCAGCCCTGACGGGTATTGAAACCAACTCATATGGGGAACTCTGCCTATTCCCACATCACTTCATTTCCTTTGAATAAAACTTCCCTCCTTTGAATAAACTTCCCTCGCTAGCGGGCTTGCTCGCGAATGCAGTCTCTCGTTGGGTAGGAATGCATCGCATTGCCTCTGTGCTTTGTTGATAAAAACGGTTCTTGTGCTTCCGAATAAGAAATAAAATAAGGGAATAAATTAAAAATAATGACGAATGTTGAAATAAAGTATGTTTGAATGTATTACTCAATCCGTTTTTGTTTTGTTTTTTCTTCCAATTTTTGGTTTGTTCCTACTTTTATTCACCGTAATAATTCTAACAACAGTGCTACTTCCATCAAAATGTAGAATATTTGTGTTTGCTAAAAACAAATACTCAGTTGCCGTGACTTTTGCAAAAAAGTTTTACTTATATTTTCTCTTCTGGTCAAAATGGGCATGTGAACAAATTGCGATTAAGAATAGAGTTCAGTATTGGATAAATTGAAAAAAAAAAAAAAAGAGAGCGAGAGAGAGGTTAATTCTGCAGCCAAAAAAGAGAGCGAGAGAGAGGTTAATTCTGCAGCACAAAATTTATTTCTTCACTTACCAAGAACAGCGAAATTTTCGCTTTTAAACTCACGTAAATTATTATTCACCAAAAATCATTGAAGTCACTCCACTGGGTACATTTTGTTTTTCTTCTGTATCCCCTTCCCTCCCCAAAATAAGCTGCGCATTTCAATTGAGGTAGTGCATTATACTTAATTACTTTGAAAAGAACATTTAATCAGATATCATTGTTTAGAAAATTTACGAAGCTGGTAAATTTTGGAAAATAAATTTTTCTACACTAAATTGTTATCATGGCTTCAAATCAAAACTGGACTGAATATGTTTACAATCAGTTTTTATTAAAAAGAATGCCGGTGTGTGAGTATCGCAATAACAACTCATCGCGAAATTCTGGCAGACCCTTCAAAATTCTACAAAATGTTTTTCATCGCCGTCAAAGTTGCAGTGGTCGGTATCAAGTCGAAGTTCCAAAGGGAGTAGAGTTATCAGAAGAAAAAATATTTATTGTCATATTTCTAGGGGTCACAATGAAACACTTGAGAACGCGTACATGACCTTGAGTGTGTGTCTCGGCTGCCACTGCCACACGCATTAATTTTTTACATTTTTCGTCCTTATATACTTGTATATATTTTGTCCTTATATACCAAAAAAAAAAATACGCGGGCGTGCTAAACCATAACACAGGAAAGTTTGTTCTTGTAGGGAAGTTAACAAATGAAGCTCAGAGAGCAGGCCAGAGCGATGACGTAGACACAAGTGGCGAACCCGTTTTCCACCCACCATTTCAGACACGGGTCGGCATTCAGTTCCTCAAAGAGACCGACTAGCCCTTTCCTCTGTAAAGCCCTGGCTAAGGGGGCAAAATTGACCTTGAAACTAGCAAGAAGCAGAGATAAGCTTCTGGTCGAAAGCCGGAGGTACACTGTGATGCCTGAGGCCCTGAAAAGTGACCCCATGATATTGTAGAACTGCTTATAAAGAATATATAAAAAGTTAATGAAACGAAACCAAGTACATATAGAAAAAAAATTCTGTTTAACACAGCATAACCAATTCTGTTGCCGTTCGTTTTTTGATCATTTGTTGCCGTTCGTTTTTTGATCATTTGTTGCCGTTCGTTTTTTGATCATTTGTTGCCGTTCGTTTTTTGATCATTTCATAGGATCATTTCTATAGTATGGTTTGCGAGTTCATAGGATCATTTCTATAGCGAAGCCAGTTATTCCGTGGATTTGGAAGGGCATGTAGCTGCCAAATTTTTCAACATTAGTTGCTGTTCGTCTGTTCGGGAGGAGGGACGCGTGACTGGCCGCCCACCCGGGTGCGTGTGCCGGCGCAGAGTGCGGTGCCTGGCGGTCTAGCAGGGCGCTCGTGTCGGCCGTATTAGAGCTGTGGCAGATCACTGTGTCTTGTTTACTGCAAGTTATCTTCGGATCGTTTATCGATTGCCTTTTCGATTCCTAGATGGCGGTTCTTTGACATTGTTTGTTCGCTATCTTGGCAATTCCCTGGTGGACTTCTATTAATTTTTTTTTTTCTCTCAGTTCAAATTTCGGAGAACTTTGCTCCGCCACCAGTCAGGAAGTTCCTGAGCAGGTATTTTTGAATAACTCTATACCGCTTTTGATTAACGACCACGTGCATTTGTTTTGCGACCACGTGCCTTTCTTTTTCGGTCACGTGCTAAGTGTTGTGTGTGTGTGATTGTGCCTGTTCGTTTGGATTACAAGGCTTAGGAGAATAGGTAAGTACTTTTTGCTTATTTTTCTTTAGCGAGGGTTTGTGTTTTATAAACTTTTTCTGTTGTGTGAGCTTCTAGAGGGGTCGGACTTTGTCCTCTACCACGATGGCTGCTAGGACTGAGCCCGATAGGGCTAATGCTATTGTTGTCACCCATAAGGGTATTTCTGCTACAGACGTTTGTTTAGCGCTGTATAAACATTTAGGGTCTCCTTCGACTCCAGTTTTTGCCCTGATCCAAGAGGCAAATAAAAACAAACTCGAAGTGGTGCTTAATAAGAGGGAGAATTATCACAAGCTTCTTGATTGCGAGGTTGAGTGCAACAATACTTTGATGAAGTGCACCAACGCCCAGACAAATGTGAAGTTAGTTTTTTGTAAATATCTGCATTGCGGCATCACCAATGCCGAGGTTGCTACTGCTTTTTCGAAATTTGGTAAGGTGAGGACCGTCAAGTTTGAAGTGAGAAAGGAGAATGCACCCCACATGAAAGGGGCCTTGTCAGGTACCCGTGTAATATCCATTGATATGAAGGAACCTATTCCTAACTTTATGCAAGTGAACGGTCAGCGTTGCATGAACATTTACAGGGGCCAGATTCGGGTGTGTAAACGCTGCAGCCACGCTGGACACATTGCTGTGGACTGTGAAAAGTTCACTTGTAGCAATTGCCATATTTTAGGGCACTCAGCTGAAGATTGCAAGGAGGTGTGTGGAAATTGCAAATCTCCGCACCACCAGAGGAAGGCCTGCAGTCAGAGGTCCTTTGCGCAGATGCTTGGAGGGGCGAACAGTCCAAGCGTGATGACGAAATGGAGGCTTGCAACGCTGAGGAGGAGGGGGCTCAGGAAGTGTTGCCGAGGCTGAGGTCTCGAGCAAAACAAAAGGGGCCCACCAAATTCTCAGCTCGGTGCAAGCACAAGAGGCACTGGAGAAACAACAGGTAAGTGTAGTGCCTAAGAAAGGCAACAATACAGGTAAGGATACTAAATAGAGTGTTTCTTTTACAGCGAAGAAAAGAGAAACCGTTCCTATCGGTGAAGATGGAAAGCGGGGTCTGTCTTCGAGTTCGGATGAGGATGGTTTTACGAAGGTTATTAAAAATTCAAGAAATTTGACTCCTGAAGAGGTTCGGGTTCTTCAGTCTATCCCCGGAAGTGTGAGTATTGTGGAGGGTAGTGAGATGGCTGAAAATTTTGACGATACAGAGGATAAGAATATGGAGGTTGAAACCATTCCTAAGGGTCTTCAGACTCCCAGTAGTGCTCGAACCGAGTCTGGAGGTAGTGAGATGTCCAGCGAAGAAGGGGAGACCTCCAGTGCTGATGGTACGGAGGGCAGTAAGTATGATTCTGATCTTAGTGAGAGTATTGAGGAGGGAACTGCTATTAGTGAAAGATCTAAAGATGATATAGAATGTAATGATGACAGTGATATTGATATTTCTAATGATTTAATTAATAATTGTAGTAATGATGTTGATAATGATTGTGTTAATAGTGTTATTGAGTGTTTTGGTGCTGCCACGAACAGTGAAAAATCTGAAGTCCAATGTTTTGGTGCGAAGGAGGTGAAGTTGGTTTCCACTGACCCAGTGCATGATTTATTTCCGGATCTTCCCAACGACACCGGTCAATGGGAAGGGACGGATATGAAGGCAGCTGCCCTCCTGGCCAACGCAAAGGGGCAGCGGTCTTCCTCCGCGGCAGTGGATGGTCAGGGCGTGCGTCTTTCCGAAAGGGAAGCTGCATACCTTACTCCACCCTCCGATGGGCTATCAGAGCACGTCGGGGGTCCCGGAGGCGCACTTGCGCTTGGACGCGCTACGACCACGAGCGGCAGCCACGTCGCCGCTGACTCGGAGGCGACGCTGGAGACTGCCGGGACAATCTGGGCTCCGCTCGATGGAGCCCGGGCTGTCGGTGTTGGTGGTGCGCAGGTTCGCCAGCACTCTGGTACTGAGGCAATAAGTGGCAAGTTCTGGGCTTCTAAGGAGCCTGTGACGGGTGATGATGAAGATGTGGACCCTGTTCGGGCTAACTTACAGCACCAGTACCAGAGTAAGTTTAAAAACTCTGGCAAAGAATTCACGGCAGCTAATTTTAAAGCTGTCAACGAGCTTGCCGCGGCGTCCGTTGTGATGTTGCACGGCACAAGTCACGTCGTTCCGACGGCAAACGGCCAGAGTTTTACTGCTGAGAAAATGGATCGCGGTGCAGCAAAGAAGGTGAAATTTGACAAGTAATGTGTTTTCTTTTCCTCTCTCTCCGTTTCCAAGTTTTCATGACTCTTGTTTATTTTTGTCTTTGTTTAATCTCCACTTTCCCCTTTCAGCCCAAGGTAAGTATGCATACCAGTAGGGTCAATTTTCTCGGCACCAATATTAGGATTGGTAAGTTGAATGTTCAAGGCCTTAACTCTGCGGAGAAGCATTGTTGGCTTAAAGGATTCTTCCGCCAGAGTAATCTGGACTTCCTTATGATTCAGGAGACGCATCATACGGACTTGGCCAAGTTGTTTGCCTTTCGAAGAAATTCCGGGCTAAGGTTTAAGTACTCTTTAGGCAGTACCGGCTACACGGGGGTTGCCATTATTTTTAAAGAGAAGTTTGAGAGATATATTTCGCAATTTCAAACGGACGGGGAGGGTCGGCTGATTGCTCTGACCGTTCACAGTGGTAGTATGTCCATGAAGCTTGTTTGTGTTTACGCTCCGAACCAGGGAAACATGCAACGTTCGTTCTACAACCAGCTCCCGTTTTTCTTTAGGAGTTCGGAGGACGTCTTGTTTGTCGGCGGAGACTTTAATGCCGGCATCGATAGTCACCTTGATAGGGCGGGCAATGGTAGGTGGTCTGAAGCCTATGAGAACGTGATTAAAGCTATCCTGGACACTCAGGGTCTTTACGATGTCTGGAGAACTTTTAACCCTAGAGAGCCAGGCTACACTTGGCACAGAGGGACCAGTGCGTCCCGCATTGATATGTTTCTTGTCTCCAAGATTGATTGGATTGACAAAGTTGAAATTTTTAGCCCTAACTCCCCTGTGAGGTACATTTCGGACCACTCGGCCGTCATGATGAATGTCTGTGTCCCGGTTCCGAGAGAGAGGGTGCAACCCCTGGCGAATGAACGTCTCCATGTTAGAAGACGAAGAAACGCTGGCGCACCTTCGTTCTATTTTGAACGCTGGGATAGCCACGACGATTACGGACGATGAGTTCGGCGTGTGGGAGAGGGTTAAAAAAGAGATTAGGGATTACCTTATGAAGAAAGGTAGGCTGGCTGCCAGGGAAAGGAGGAATCGCCACATGATTTTGATGAATATCCTGAATGCGGCGATTCGTGGAGAGGGAGGAGGTTGTAATTCCTCTCTGATTAATAACGTTAGAAGTAGGATCAGTTATTTTTTTAAGGAAGAGGGTTCGGCGGTCAAATTGACCGGCTCCCTTGAAGTGCTCCGGCAGGAGAGTGACATAAACTACATTTTCAGAAAGATGAAGGCTGAGAGAGTTAGGGAGAACCTCCAATGTCTTGATATCGACAACAGGGAAGTCAGGGATTTCCCCGACATTCTGAAGGCCGCCGCGGACTATTACGGTGAGTTGTTCAGCAAGGAAGCGGTGGCCTCTGAATTTATGGATGCCTGGTTGGAAGGCACGCCGGTTCTTGCGCAGGAGGATAGGAATCTCGTGGAAAGGGAGTTCACTGATAATGAGGTCAAGACTGCGATCATGGATCTCAAGCTCAACAAGTCTCCTGGTATTGATGGCTTGCCGGCCGAGTTCTATAAGAAATTTTCCAATATTCTCGTTCCGTGGCTTTGTAGAATTTACAACCACATTGTGAATACAGGAATCATGACTGAAACTATGAGAACCAGTATTGTTACTCTGCTTTGTAAGACCCCGGATAATCCTGCCAGGGATCTTGGAGGGTATAGACCAGTGTCTCTGTCTACAATTGATTACAAGATCATGGCAAAAATCATCAATGCTAGGCTATTGCGGGTTGCGGAGAAGCTGGTTGGTGTTGGTCAGACCTGCAGTATTCGTGGGAGACAAATGTTTCACAACATCAGGTGCGTAAGAGACTTGGTCACTTACGTTACCGAAAGAGATCTTAAGCTGGGAATGTTTTCTGCGGATCAAAGCAAAGCCTTTGATCGGGTCTCCCACGATTTCATCAGGAAGTTGCTGGAAGCTCACGGCTTTGGTGAAATATTCCGAAGGGCTGTGGACTCGTTGTATAGAGACCTCAATGGGAGAGTTATTGTTTCTGGCCGTCTTTCTCCCCCTTTGAGGTTGGAAGAGGAGTGAGACAAGGCTGCCCTCTCTCTCCATTGTTGTTTGTTTTGGTCATCGAGACCATGCTGAGGAAGGTTCTGGCGCACCCGAACATCAAAGGGGTTCCTGTGCCTGGTTGTGCGTACTCCATGAAGTACTTGGCGTATGCCGATGATGTCACCTTCTTTGTGGACTCGGAAGGAAGTCTGACTAAGGTCCGGGAGGTCTTCGCGGGGTACTGTGGGGCCACCGGTGCTAAGCTGAATGATGATAAGTCCAGTCTGCTGCTCTGGGGAAGATGGGATTGCACTGCCGTTCATGGGCTGGAGGTGACCGATGGACCCGTCAGGATACTGGGTATCCTTTTCGATAGAGACGGTGTTCATCAGAAAACTTGGAGGGACATCCTCTCTAACGTGCGGAAAGAGAGGGATAGGTGGCAGAAGCTTCATATTTCAATGACTAATCGTGCTAAGCTGGCCAATGCCCTCTTGGTGTCAAAGTGTGCTTTTGCCGGAGAGCTTGAGTCACCCCTTCGGAGTCTTTTGAGGTTATTGGAGAGGGAGATTTTTGCCTTCATCTGGGCTGGTAAGGCCGTTGAGGCGATTGCCAGAGCCGCCCTTTTTTGTCCTAGGGAGGAAGGCGGTTTAGAGGTTAAACACCTTTCCTCTTGGTTCAGCGCACTCCAGTTTCGTAGTACTAAAGGGGCTCTTAACTCCTCTCATCCGTGTAAGAACTTTGTGTCTTTTTTGACTGGATTATCCGCGGACAAGTTCTTGCCTGGCTATCGTTTTTTCGGGCCCCGCAGGGAAACTACCCATAAGTATTACAAGCTTGGTGGGCAACTTCAGGCCCTTGCGGAGGCCAACCGGAACGGGAATAACTTGAAGCAGATGTACTTTCATATCCTTCCTAGACCCAGGGAGAAGATCATTGAGTTCAATGTTGTTAACTTCGATTAGAGGGAGGCGTGGATGTGTGTCCATGCTGCTGGGGTTGATTGCAAAAAACGGGACTTTAAGTTACGTTTGGCGCATGATGTCCTTCCTACGAGGAAACGGCAGTGCAGGTGGGGTGGTGCTGTCACTGACAGGTGTCTTTCCTGCAATCTTATCGAAGATAGACACCACTTGTTTTTTAGTTGCCCTATGGCTGTGCAGGTTTGGCGGTTGGTCTGGGATTGGGCGGGCCGCCCTCAGCATGTTTTCTACCAATATCCCGGTCCCAAAGCGGGAAGGGATGTCTGGAGGCTCATCATTACGGAGACGACGTACAAAATCTGGAGAGAGAGGAACAGAGTTCTTTTTTGTAATCACGGTAATGTGGGATTCAGCCCTATGAAAGTTGCCTGGCAGGTCAAGTGCGAGATCCGGAACAGGGTTGAACTTGACGCCCACTCCCTTTCGGACCGTGCCTTCAGGTATCGGTGGGTCTTCTGGCCTCGGATTGTTACCGGTACTAGGGAAAAGTACTTCTTCCACTGGAGAACTTAACCCCCTCCCACCCCCATTGTTTCGGCTTGCAATCCTGCATTACCGGATCCTTTTGAATTTTTTGTTGATGTTTTGTTTCGTTGATACATGGTTTGTGTGTTCTACTAACTTCTCGGATCAAGCGTGAGGGGATCCGGAGACGCCGTTTTCCGGATCCCCGATCGGTCGATTCGATTTTTGTTTCGTTTCAGCCACTTCTGCTTTGCGGTTTGGATCCAGCTTCGGTTTCCGGACCCCTGGTTTCCGCGTTCGGTGTGCTGTGCTTCGGGGGTGCTGCTTGCGATAGTGTTTTATTTATTTGTATGTGTATGCGTGGTTTTTTTTTTTTTTTTTTTTTTTTTGTGGAGTTGATGCCTTGGGGAGTTTTTTTTTTTTTGTTGTTGTCTGGTGTGTGACTGGCGTGTGCCGGTTCTGTGTGTGTGTCTTTAGGGGGGAGGCTTCCTCGTTTTTGGAGATGCCTGTTGCTCTCCGCCGTTGCCTCCTCTGATGTTGTCATACGTTGGGTGACTATGTCACTGGGTCTCCTCCGAAGGAGGAACTTCCTACTACATGAACGTTTCGAAGGGCCTTGTCCCTTCGTCGTTCTAGGAGACTCCGCCGTCGGTATGTTTGGTGTTGCGTCGGGGCTTTAGGGTGGATGGAGGCTTCCTCGTTTTTGGAGAAGCCTGTTGCTCTCCACCGTTGCCTCCTCTGATGTTGTCATCCGTTGGGTGACTATGTCACTGGGTCTCCTCCGAAGGAGGAACTTCCTACTACATGAACGTTTCGAAGGGCCTTGCCCCTCCGTCGTTCTAGGAGACTCCACCGTCGGTATGTATGGTGTTGCGTCGGGGGTGTGAGTGTCCTTGCTTGTGGAACCGTGGTGTGTGTATCGGGGCGTGTGTGAAACACCGGTGGAACCGATCCCATGTTCATACATGGGAGCGGGGAAACAAGCGTGTTGGTGTTGCTGGGCAACAAAAATTCGTAATGGGAGAGAGGTCGTCGTGCTTCTGCACAATATGACGTCCCTTTCTTTCTGTTTCCAGTGAATGGTATTCGAAGACAAAGGTGTACTTTAGCGTCCTAAGTTATTTTGTCGGAAAAATTAAACTGTGTGGGAAAAGTGCGAAGTACAATTTTTTTAAGCATGCAAAATAATAAGGAAAAGTGCAAAAATATAGTATTTGTAGAGAACAGGAAATAATTTTACCGAAGTATTTACCTGGGAGTACGATGGTTTGGAAGAATACGTTCGGCAAACCTAGGACGACAATGCGGCGACGGCATCAAGGTGTAGTCCGATGAATGGAGATATATCTAAAGCCCTTGGGTGAATAGAAGCTTCGTTGAGAAAGGCAAGTAAAGAACGGAAGGATTACAACAGGAAGCGGTTGTAGAAGCGTCTTGTAGGAATATGCTGAAGGAAAGGGGTCGGCTTTACGCAGCATTGTAAGCATGGGCGCCGATGAGAGGGGGGGCACAGGGGTCCCTTAACCCCTGTAAAATTATGTTTCCCTTTATTTTATTTTATTTTATTTTATTTATTACTTTTTTTTTACACTCACAGAACAGGACCACAAGAAAAGATGGAGTTTGGGGCGTTTAATTTAAACCGTAAGGTAGTACGTCCAAACAAGTTCCGCTCAGGGTGGTGTGACCTTGCTCGACACTGTTCATTATTTTGAAAACAGTTACCGATGTACATGGTAATCACTGGCGTATCTTCGGACTAGCGTCTGGCGACAGCGATGTCTACATGTATCGAGTTATCTCATTGGCAGCAATAAAGCCCGTACCCACCGATTGGCGACCGGCGCCGAAACGGCATTAGTTTGGCGGATAATGGCTACTGCGAGGCAAGGAAGAGGTACGTTTTAGAGAATAGTAAGTAGTTTTCTTTAAAACTTTTATCTGGTTAATATTTATATTTGGATGGTTACTGCAAACAGGTTAAGTTGTTCGATTTGTGGTGTTTCATTCGGGCAGAAATACAATTTGAACCAGATATACGTCGTCGAAGTCGTGACACAGGTCATTTACATCTTAGTTAACAGTTTCTTCGTTGGCGGCTGTCGATAGTCCTGTACAATTGGTATTTTAAGGTGAAATTGGATTTATTTGATGTGCTTTTATGTTTTGCAGCTTACTGTAATCACCAGACTGTGAAAAATCAGTGTTCCTTTTATAGATTTCCGAGAAACAAACGGAAACATGTCCTGTGGACGAAAATGTCAAGGTAAGGATTTATGGACTGACTGGTGTTCTTGTGAACAAGCATATATTTTGTAGTATGTAAAATATGAATTTGGACCACGCATCCCGCCCCTTTTTGTTTGTTTGTTATCGTTTTCAGAACATTAGGTTTTGCCTTGAGGCTGTTATATGAAGTTCCGTACCGATGAAACTAAAAGGAAAGCAACAATAGTACAGGAAGTATGAAAGGTAAAGTAAATAACATGAATGGTTCCAATTTTTATTTATTTTCATTATTATCATGATTTGTTTTAAGAGTTCATTAATTCTGCTTCAAGAGCAGATAAACATATTACTTATTTTTTAGTAAAGTATTGGAATAGCTACAATATAGTCAAAATTGAATTTTAAATTATATTTACATTTTATGAACAAATTACTGACACTAAATGTATAATAACGGTATTATTCTGAATTTTCCTTTTAGGAATTTATGTGCTATTTGATATTAACACTAGGATTTAATACCTTTAAGATGTATTGGATAACATTTCCGCGCTTATAATTTTTAGACTGCACTTATTCTATTCGACGATTTTGTTTAGAACTCTTGCGCCCTTCTTAAATATGATTGGAGCTAAGGTTTTCCACTTGTAAGTTTTTTGCACGCCAAATTTTCTTGTTTGAAATTCCAAATATCTCCTAAGATCACACTTGATTGCTAGTTTAATTTGTTCGGTATTTTTTTTATATTTGTTCAAAGGATAGGGCATTTCTATTTTTTCATATATTATACTTTGTTATTGCAATTACATGATGTATAGCAATGTTTTTTAGATCAGAACATTGTAATGGTGCATGATATGAAATTTTTTAACATGCTGGTTCAAATTGTATTTCTGCCCGAATGAAATACCACAAATCGAACAACTTAACCTGTTCACAGTATCCTTCTAAATACAAAAAATCACCAGATAAAATAAAACTTACTTACCTACTTACTTATTAACTTAAACCTACTTACTTACTCTCTCAAACTTACCTCTTCGCTGCCTCGTTGTAGCCATTATCTCCGACTACAATTACCGTTCCGGCACGTTTCGGCGCCGGTCGCCAATTGGTGGGTACTGGTTTTATTGCTGCCAATGAGATAACTCGATACATGTAGATATCGCTGTCGCTAGTTATCTTCGGTCCGAGACACGGGCCCCTTTTTGTTGTACACCTTACTAAACACTATGTCCAATTATTCAACTTTATGTAACACGTAATGTCTCTTACTGATTTGTTTTTTGTATTCATCAAGGGAATAAAACACCTTCAGTTCATTTTTTATTCGAGCTGTATCAAAATTTGAAGCACAGAGTTCTTTAAGTTCTGACAGTAGATGTTCAGGGAAGCTTTCACAAAATTTATCGGAACAGTTCGAATCCAACAAAGCCACGAATTTAAGATATAATATCTCTGATTTTAATTCATTGACACTTCACAAAAACTGAAACAACTCTCGCGAAACACTCTTATGGGCCGGAGTATGCGAGTGACTGAGATAGTCTAAGTCTTCTCTTTTCTGAGCGAACCGTTTCCCAAAGCAATGAGCCAATCCCCTCTACCAGCTGATTCGTGTTGTCATGGAAACGCCAGCATGCGATGGTACGGAAGGTTTTCGCATCAGAACTGCAAAGACTGGAAGAGCTGCTTGCGTTATGCCGTTGGTTTTCGCTCGCCAGACAGTCAAAGAAGCGAATACGCATGCGGTTTTTTCGCACCGAAAGCATCGAAATATTTTAATACTGTTGATAATTGACTTTTATTTGTGTATATTTAATTCAGCTTCATTTGTGCATTCTCTGGGCTTCGCAGCTAGCTTAGCTAGCCTCAAATATACGCCACTGATGATAAAATACATGACTACTACTAAAATACACTTTCTTCAAGAGCAGCATTAATGAATAGTAGTAGTGTTCTAGTGTAGTAAGTAAGTAGTAGTAATAGTATTAACCTTTCATTTTCACGAATTACTGTTTTCTGCATATTAGCCAAACCTTAATTAATTACACTTGACCCCCCTTGAAAAATTTCCTGCAGGCGCCCATGCCATTGTCATGTGCTAATGTTCTAATTCGTTTTATTTATTTCTCCCGATAAGTGCCATTAGATGTACAGATATATGCTCTTTTGATATAAGCATGAAAATCTGTCATTTTTTGGTGGTACGGATGATGTGAGTCATTGGGAATGATGGAAGGTAGGTATGTTGGTTTTCTATAGATGGAGAAAGACAGCCTTTGAGTTACAGTATTTCTATACAGTTCAAGATCTAAGAATGATAATGTGCCTTGAGATTCCAATTCATATGTGAACTTTATGGTTGGAATAATAGATGACATAGATGAACAGAAAAGCTGTAATGAATTTTCACCATGAGTCCAAAAGGTACATATATCATCCACATAGCGCATGAAGAGTGCTGGTTTAGGGTGACTTGACTGGAATTTTTTTCTTCTAAATCTCGAATAACTATTTCTGCCAAGAAGGGGGAAATTGGTGAATCCATTGGCATACCTTGAAGTTGCTTGTAAAAATGTCATTATATTTAAAGTAACTGCTTTGCTGAATGAGAATGAGAGCAGAAATAATAGATTATATTTCATGGGGTGTATATTGCGAGAGTTGAACCAATTTTTGTTTAATTAGGCTATGTGAGAGCGGTACTGGAATATTCGGAAACATAGATTCGATGTCTAATGATACCATAATGAAAGGTTGACCATGGAATCAAATTGTTTGAGTCTTGAAACAGCAGCAGCTATACTGCGAATGGAGTATTCAGAGTTTTGAATTAAGGGGTTAAGGAATTTTGCAAGTGCTATTTCCAGATTTCTAGTTGGGCTGTTTCTGCTTGATACTAATGGGCGTGCTGGATGTAAAGGTTTATGAAGTTCAAGTTTTCCAAAAAGGCGAGGTGCACTTGGGCCCATGGGTAGGTTAGATGCACTTCGTAGAGAGTCTGGTAAATGACCATGGTTTTTTAAGTGACTGAGATCTCTTATTAATTTTTCCGTAGGGTTAGTTTTGCATACAGTGTGTGGGATATTATTGATGTCCTTGAGCATTCTTTCATTATAATCTGTTTGGTTCATGATGACTATTTGTGAAGTTTTGTCCGCTGATAAGATTGCTATGTTTTTATTCCTTTGTAGTTGGTTTAAGGCATGTTGTTCTTGAATATATTCTTGTTGACGAGCTGTCGCTGGTTTCTGTTCAGTAAAGACATTTTTCTTAATGGCACGTGATATTATATATCTTAGAGGTTCTTGTTCATTATGTGGTAAGTTCTTGATGATTTCCTCCATTAGGGGAATAATTCGTTCCGTTGAAATATTTCTTGGAGGGAACGCAAATTTTGGGCTTCTATTTAGAGCTTGTATGTAGAGTGCTGGTTTAGGGTAACTTGATTGGAAGAAAGAAAAAAAAGAAAAAAATTCCATTCAAGTTACCCTAAACCAGCACTCTACATGCGCTATGTGGATGATATATGTATCTTTTGGACTCATGGTGAAAATTCATTACATTCTCTCTGTTCATCTATGTCCTATTATAACGAAGTAAATTTCTCCGTCATTTTTGGTCTACGCCGGGATTCGAACCCGAGGCCGCTTATTCCGGAACAAGTCGCTCTACCAACTGAGCTACGCAGACGTTTATTCTGATTCCTATCTGCCTTTATGTCATGTGCGTCCTGCTGGCAGGTACGTCACATCTCCCCCCCCGAAAGAGGGCCGGGGGCATGGCCCACGGGTCATGCCGTGACCATGAATCGTTGCAGGCAGCCATCCACTGTAGAACGTGCACTTGAGAACTCCCAGTCAATCTGATGTGTGGAATGCAACATCACACATTTTTATTTTTCGAAGCGCTGGAGAAGGAATTCTCTGATTTTTCCTGTCTCGCGGTGTGGAAATAACATCACACCAATGCGAGATTTTGAACGGCCGGGTCATCCGGATAGTTCGGGCGCCATTATAACGAAGTAAATTTCTCCGTCATTTTTGGTCTACGCCGGGATTCGAACCCGAGGCCGCTTATTCCGGAACAAGTCGCTCTACCAACTGAGCTACGCAGACGTTTATTCTGATTCCTATCTGCCTTTATGTCATGTGCGTCCTGCTGGCAGGTACGTCACACTATATTATTCCAACCATAAAGTTCACATATGAATTGGAATCGCAAGGCACATAACCATTCTTAGATCTTGAACTGTATAGAAATACTGTAACTCAAAGGCTGTCCTCCATTTATAGAAAACCAACATAACTACCTTCCAACATTCCCAATGACTGACATCATCTGTACCACAAAAACATGACAGCTTTTCATGCCTATATCAAAAGAGTATATATCTGTACATCTAATAACACTTATCGGGAGGAAGAAATAAAACGAATTAGGATATTAGCACGTGACAATGGTTATGATTCCAACTTGGTCGATACATTATATGCCAAACAATCCATGTTTTTCAAACCATCTTTAAAATCTCAAGAGAAACCTAAGAGGTTTATCGGTTCAATGCAATATATACCAGCAGTCATCAATTTATTGCAATATACTTGTCAAAGACATTCACTGAGTCTTGGTCTAAACACAAGGAACATCTTTTCGTACATCAGGAAAGATAGGGACCCTCTAAGTATTCTTTCATCTGCAGGTATCTACTTAGTGCCATTGACTAAAAATGTACATTTCAGCTCAGAAGTCATAAGAACCACGTACATTGGAAGTACAAAGAGAGAGACGTTTACGTACTAGAATCATGGAACACAAACAACCA